>WURS02354908.1:0-17656 GCA_011762765.2 Rhinocypha anisoptera
AAAGAATTCGAATCACAACAATGGATTCGAATCGGTTAAGCACAGTGGAAGTAGCGTAACTCTCACAGTACAAAATCATGGATGGCACAAAAATGACTGAACATTAAACATAGTACATAGAACAGAGAAAACCACGATCATATTATTCATTAATATATAGGAGAAATTACCCTCGAGCAAGAAATTATCTTCAAAAAATAAAATTTTTATTTCTCATTTTTACAAAAATCCGAATTTTTTTTATTAAACTTTTTTCATGTTATATAGTTCAATTTAGTAAAACATTCATTGAGATGCTTATTAAGCGTGTACACGAGTTGTGAATGGGTTGAGAAACACTAAAAGTTTCCTTTTTGACTGTACCACATTGCAAGTTTGCACTTGAAAATGCATCTGCTCTTACTTCATAACTAACATGGTTGTTCTCGTTTGGCGGCACACAAACACAACCTATTATGATATACTAATGAACTCTTTTAGAAGAGATGCCAAAAAGCGTTTATTGCGGATGATTCAAAGCCAAATTGCAACAGCAGTGAGAAGGTGCGACTATCCCATCCAGCGTTATTTGGAATTAATTTGGCGGAAAACATTTAATTAACAAAGATTAAGTCGATTATACGCAAACGAAGAGAAGCGGGAAGAGGACAGACACGGCAGAATAGAGGATGGCACAACAAAGTGGCACTTTGTGTGCTAATAAGACCGGCGGTGGGTGAAGCACTCTGCAAGCTTGTCGCGCGTCCGAGCTAAAAATGCCTCCATTCACGGGCCATAGTGGCATCGCGTGCGCCGGGCGCTAAACGAGTGGCCTGGCACCAACCTCACAGTCAGCCATTAGCTGGCATCTTCGGCCCGCGCACAAAGCACCGTCTTGTTCTATTGGCTTGCGCAAAGTGCCACAATCGCGCCCATTCACACTGGCATCAGGTCCACCAATCATGCCATCTATCTCGCATATGTCACAAAACTGAATTCCAAAATAGTTTTTTTCAATTCTACTTTTCATTCCGAAAGCATATGTCACTCACTGTAAATTGGCGGTTTGTTTGAGAATCTCTTATGGTTGCATGTCAATATGGCGTATTGTGCCCTGCCAGTAGCTCAAAGATGCCGCCAGGAAGAGCAGAGGGTGGCATCGGATGACAAAGTCATGCCCGCGCCAGAGGTCAGAAAAAGCCCTGCAAAGCGCATCAAGTCAGACTCTTCTCGTTCTAATCACTCCCCATGTTGCATCTCCATTTTTTATTGTATCATTCATAGATTTAATTATTCGCTAGATCATCTTTTTAAAGTTGAATCCCATTGAGGGGTGAATTCCCATTGAAAATAGTTCTTGCGCAAGCAGTTTGAATGCATATGGAATCCGCACTTTCATCACGTTTTCCGAGGAATTACATTTCATACAAAACTTAGCAGCGACGATAAAGTTGCAAGTAGTGCAGATCTCTACTTCATAAACATCACTGGAGAACATAAAACGCTCAAGAAGAGAGAAAGAGGTTCCGTGGCCAATGAGACAATCGCGTTCCATTTCGCCCACTCGGAGACCTCCGTCACGTGAGCGACCTTCAGTGGGTTGTCTGGTGAGCGAAGTAGTGGGTCCGATGGAACGAGAGTGCACCTTATCACTCACCATATGTTTCAATCTCTGGTAGTAAATAGGACCGATGTAAACTTCATCAGGTAGCAACTCACCGGTGATACCAGACACCAGTAGCTCTTTGCCAGAGAAGAGTCGATGGTGACGGTGCATGATGTCAAAGCACTCAGGCATTGAAGTGCCACTAAACACTGTTGCGTCGTGGATGGTACCCTTCAATGCGGCAGCCTTGGCAGCGGTCATCTCTTTCAACTTGCCTACCGTCATACGTGAGGGAAAGCCATGTGGGTTCATTATTGTGTCCGGACTGATGCCTTCCGCAGTGAAGGGCATCAGAGCTTTGTTGAAGATGGCACCAATCACGCCCTTTTGTCCGTGCCGCGAGCTAAACTTGTCGCCTACAATTGGAGCTCTCATTTGTCGGTAAAGCACCTTGACAACCACATTCTCATCGTTATTCGAAATAGTCACTTTATCTACCACACTAGTGCATGAAGTACGATATACCAGACCATTGTCGTAGTATCGGATTTGAGCTTCATTGAACAGACCAGGGTGGTTGCTAATCACATCAGGAGATTGTTTGTTTACCAACACATAGTTTTCTTGAACAAAACTTTCAGGAGAAACAATTCCATCCGGTTCAAGTGCTGAAAATTTAGCCTTGGCATCGGCTTTAAGCTTGTTGTAATCTTCCAGTTTGTTATAATATAAAATATCACGACAATTGCGATTCGGGTAAGTCTTGAGGTCAATTTTAGCATTTTTATAGACAAAACAACGAGCATAACCTAATTCAATGCTGGATTTGTTAAGTATAGTCGAATCTTCCAAGTCATAAGCACTGTAAGACATGACAGCCACGGTGGGGTTCTGACCCGCAGGAATCCATTTGAACATCTTCATAGGTTTGGTTTGCACTAGTGGGTACTGTGGGTATTGAATTGTATACAAAAGAGAATCATTGCGAAAGTTTTGGTTCAAAGCAATCACTCCCATTGCTTGCTTTCCCATAGCGCACTGATAGGTGTTGCGAGGAGATTGGTTGCAATGGGGATACGGCACTATTGAAGCACATATTCCTAGAATGGTGAACACTTCGATCTCCATATGAGTGGTCTGGCCTGGTCGAATACCTGGCTCATCTAATGCGATAAAACAGTCATTCAATTCGTTCATGTCCAAATACTCAATAATGCCCATATCGATCAGGTCACTAAAGTTCATCATGCCTCGCTCGACATAATTCAAATGCTGTTTGGTAAGCCGAACAGTGCCTTCTGGTTCGACAATCACATAAGGCCGACATAGTCGACCAGCATCTGAAGTAATGTAAACAGCCTGGTGACCAGTGTTGCTGTAGACTGAGGTAAACTTTGGTATTCGCCCTGCCCTTCTGTGATGGCGAATGTAAGATGTGAAAGCTCGCGGATTGGTCACATAGCCAACAATGACTCCATTAATAAACAAGTAGTACAAATTGATGTCCAAATGGTCAAAATCAACCACACCGTAAGGCACAACATACTCCGAGTTGGAACATATCGCATAGATTCCTGAATCGTCATCTTCAGTAGAGATCTGACACATGAGAGCTATGTTCTTCACAAGGCCACAACTTTCGCCCTCGGGAGTGTCACTAGGACACACAATGCCCCAGTAGGAAGACTGCAGAGAACGAGGTCCGGTAGTTTTACGAGTCTTCTCAAACTGCGAGTTGATTCGCGTCAACATGCCCAAACTGGCAAGATGACTAAGTCTAGACAAAACCTGACTCACTCCAATACGATTGATGCGAAAACGTCGAATTGACCAGTTTCCAGTGGAAATGGCGTTGTTCAGGGCTTGTGTAATGTGATTGCTTGTCATGTGTTTTGTTACATCAAACTGACTCACTCTTACTTTAGGTATCTGTTGATTTGCAGTTTTCTATCAACCAACAAAACATAATCAATCACTTTTAGTTATTTTTTACATTCACATGTGACTTACCATGATCGCTGAGTTGTACTTCTTGAAAGCGTCTTCAAAGACGAAGCCAATCAATGTTCCAGCTAATTCAAGGCGCTTGTTTCCATAGAAATCTCGATTATCAATGTAGTTATCCGGATCGAGGTGTGACAACAAAAGTCGTCGAACCATGAAAGCCAAGTAGACCACCTTGGAGTAGAAAGAGTAGTTGGCCACAGTAATGTGGGTGAGCAACGAGTTGTGAATCACTTCGTAACCGATTGCAGCTGGGTGTTTGTTTGACTCCCGATTCAGAGTTATCTTCTTTCCTATAAACTCGAGAGCATTGATTTCCGAAACTACCTTTAACTCGACACAATGTTCAATCGATGGCAACAGCAATTTGAACATTTCCATACTTCGGGTGCTCCCACGCAAAATTAAACTGGCAATTTCCATGTCACTCAAACCCGACATTGCTTTGAAAAGAGCAAATACTGCCAAACCTTCTTTAGGAAAGAGATTGTGTTTTACTACGATCTATGAAAAGTAATTAAAAGCAAATTATTAGATTAATATATATTGCATAATGTGACATCATTCCATTTACTTGGCCTTTTTTATTCATTTGTAGCATTAAACGAGATTTTCTCTCTGTAGAAATACATGTCACTTCGCAAATGATATCTTCGTCATTTTTAAAAGTAAAAATGCGATTTTTAGAAGCTTGCTCTTGCATCAAAATAACTTTTTCACTGCCATTGATTATAAAATATCCACCGGGATCTAGTGGACATTCTTGGTATTGAAAGCAATCTTCCATGCTCTTCTGATAAAGCACACAGTTTTGGCTACGAAGCATGATAGGCATTCGACCAATCAACAAGTCCTTTTGGGTGAGCACTTCTTGGCCTCTAGTGTACTCGATGTCCACATAAATCGGAGCACAATAGGTCAAATCCCGAAGTCGGCATTCTTGCGGCGTAAGTGAATATTTGTTCTGCCCATCGCGTATTTCAGGAGTTCCCACACGAATATCGAGATACTTGACGTACCAATTGGGATCGAGTTCCGAGGTAATCCGACTGTTGGCCGCAACAATCTCTTTGATGCCTTTGCTTATGAAACTGTTGAATGAGTTGATGTGATGCTGCGATATGTCATGCGTTCGAAAGTAATTATCCACAATCTTCCACATTTTTATTTAATTCATAAACACACCAAATATAACCCTAAAATATTATAAATAAAAGTAAAAAATCTACAACAAAAAACCTAAAAATCTGTAAACATTTGAAGTGTGCACGTGAAATTCTCTATTTTAACCTAGGTCAATTGAAAAACAAGTTGTGCTAAAATAGCCTACCATATTATTAAAATTTGAATTGATATATGCTGGCATATTTAATGAAAAAATTTTCTCTATTTTTAAAATTAAAATTTAGATTAATTTATAATCAAATAAAATAAAATTATATCATAATTTTTATTTGAAATATTCAATGCTCGACAAACAAATTACACAAATAAAAAAATAAATGATAATAATTGAAACGTATGATTCTTCACTTTTCATCACTTGATGATTCCTCGTCATCAGCGTCACTGTCTTCATCATCGGATGAACTAAGATCATGCTCAAACAACAACAAATCTAACTGTATCTTCTTTTTAGTTTCAGTCTCCTCTTCATGTTCACTCTCTTCTTCGATATTGATGCATTTGGAGTCATTCTTTGTCTTATCCAAGAAACTCTTTACATTTGCTAAAACTAATTACTATTATTAATAACAAATTTAATAAATTTTCAATAACCAATACCGTTGGAAGTGACTTTCTCAGTTTTCAATTCTGTAGATTTCTTTTCTTCATTACTCTTGTTAAAATTTAGAAGATTGTGCAAACTATTTTTCTCCAAGTAAAATTTGTTTTCACACAAAAGTAGATCTTTGTTTGAATCCATATTAAAAGTTGTTATTGTTGTTAATCAAAGTGCAAAACCATGAAAAGAACAACATAAATCAAGCAAAAGACAGAAATTCATATAGGCACATGTGCGCATGAGACACTCGATGTCCCATTCACAGAGTACATAACAAACAATACATTTCAATATTTTTGGCTCTCCTGTTGGGATATGTTATCATCATCAAGCAGAATGTATTCATTTCCTGTCTTATCACTGCTAGTCTCTTTGATCGAGCGGCTTCCATGTTGGCCAGGATGATTGATTTCCTTGCTAACTATGCCAATTTAACTGGTTTGTGGCATTGTTCATTTGGCTTCCGATGCCAAAGTTTCACTGTAAAACATGCACCTATGTACCGGCTTGATCTTATTTTTCTCCGGATTTTGTTTTGCCCATGGAAAGCATCTTGATTTTTCAAGTTTTACCAAGAGACAAGTAGATGTGCAACCTGAGATTGATGATGGCGAATTTGTGGGAACTGTTATACTTGGTAAGATTGTTAACATGTATGGAAAAAATATATTTTTTATTGTTTTTCTACTTAAATAGATGAACATTTATCGCATAAAATCGTTTCTATTTTTGATTTCAATTTATCAAATACGCGCAATGAGCATATTAGTTTTGATGGCTGGTATCATGATCTGACTGTATTCTCAACTGGATCTAAAGGTATTACGTTTAAGGCATTTAGTACAATTATTACAAGTGAAGTTTTATAGGAGGACCTATTAAAAATGCAAGACAATTTGAAGTTAGGAACTCTCAAAACTTACCAAATGTGTTTCAACTCAGTGAGACTTTGTTAAAAGATGACAGCATACATTACTCAAGAAATGGCAAGAATTTATTATCTGTGTATTTTGGTATGTTTATTCTAAATGAAATTCTGGACTCAAGCGAACCCAGTTGTCCGCCGAGCTATCACAAAGTTGAATTTCCTCGAGTCTATCTGGGACGCAATGGAGAGGAAGTGGACTACTTAACGCCAACCAAGCATAGCTTTATGTACCTCAACAAAGTACAGCACTGCAAACAAATGGATACTTCGAATATGTGGAACAAAGTTAACATGCGAAGTGCTTGGGTTGATGGCGAAATTATCTATGGAAATTCAAAATTTTGCTCTGACAAGCTTAGAACATTTATAGGTGGGAAATTAATCGATTTTACTGAACTCGGCTACAAAGAATCCTCTAATCTATATCTAATTGAATGTTTCAAAAGTAAGTTTTTCTATTACTAAAAATAACCATGACAATCTAATTTGCACGTTGATTTTATAAATATTTTAGATTTTGGAAATGACCAAATAAATCAAAACCCTTTTGTCCTGTCAATTCACGTAATTTGGTTGCGATGGCACAACTTGATAGCTGAAATGATACAAGATAATCATGCCGAAATGTGCGACCAAGCCATCTTTGTGGAGGCTCGCAAGTACACCATTGCTACTCTGCAACACATTGTCTTCGACGAGTGGTTGCCTCACTTCTTAGGCTCCAAACTTCCTCGCTATGGTGGTTATTCCAAAGATATTGATCCTCACGTTAATGATCTCTTTGATGCAAGTGCCAAGTTGTATGTCTTCTCTCTGGTCACTCCCTTTGTGTTTAAACTTTCCTCTGAATGCACCAAGGACGTTCGTTACACACTGGTGCGAATGTGCAATTCTTGCGACCAGCCACACCATTATCTCTATGGCAAGGGTTTCGATAAAATACTTGCCGGTCTACTCATGCAAAGTGCACAACGAGATGATCATTATATCACTGATGATGTTCGTATCTTTGCAAAAGGTCCTCGAGACTTCACTCGACAAGACAATGTTGCCATTCATATTCAACAAAATCGATACTTTAGTCTTCTTGATTATCTCAGTTCAAGAAAGTTTTTGAATTTGGATCAAAATTCTACATATTCTTCCTTTGAACAATTAGCGCAAGTTAACTGGCCGTTTCTAAGTCGCATTGATTTTGTAAGTAGTCATCATTTGAAGTTCATTTGGGCACACTATTTACTAACAAGATTATATTTTAGAAATTAATATCTAAATTAAAAAAATTATATAATAACGATGTGAATGCAATCGACATGTCCATTGGTGCTCTTTTGGAGGCTGATGGAGAAAGTGCAGGACCTGTGATCACAAAACTTTTTTTAGATCACTTTGTGAGAATTCGTGACGGAGATCGTTTTTACTTTGAAAATCATCTTAACGGGTAATTTTCTTACAATTTGTAAGCAAGCTTGATCCTTTTAACTGTTTTATAAAAATAGTTTATTTACTGAAACTCAAGTTAAAAAGATCAAAGAGTTGAAGTTTTCTGAAATAATTAAACTAGCGTCAAGAGTCAACAATGCAATGATTCAGCCAAACGCATTCTTTCTTCCGAAAGGTAAAGTGTACATTATTGAGTTATGTAATTTGTAATCGTTAATTTAAATAGCTAATCAAAATAAAATTGCCGACAACTGTTTGCATGAAGATTTGTTTCAAGCCTACCTCTGCAAAGATTTGGAAAACGGAAAGTTTACTGCCCAATGCTATACGTTAGCATATAAGAAAGATATTCAACTGTTGGAAAAGTGCACCGACGGCCAAACCTACGACTTTTTTCTTGGAAGCGAGCTCTCATTTATTCTGACCATTATGTTTCTCTTTGCCTTTGTCTTGTGTGTGATTCTCTTACTGAAACTCTTGGTGAATATCAAAGTGAAACGAAACGAGCGTTTCAGATTGAAAGTGTCCAAGTTGCGTCGGATGACTATCAGTGACAATGCTACCTTGTCTCAAGAATGGATTGGTCCAAACGAGGCCTACCGCAATGTGCAAGTGATTCTCAACTCAAAGGGCAAGTCGGTGAAGGTCAAACTTGAGTACGACAATCGAGTGGTGCGTTGCATCTACCTCAAAGGCGTGGTTGGCAAGGTGAAGGTTGAGTGCAGCTCGAACAAGGCTCAAAACCACGCTTTGGTGCGTGTCCCTAAGGAGTACGACTTGGTCCTCAAGTTTGACTCCTATTATGATCGCGAGAAATTCATCACTAAACTTGAATCATTTCTCGCCGAATGCAATATCTCCCTGGAAAGGAGTTTGCGTGAACTTGACTCCATTTTGAAGTTTGCCTATACCAAATCTAAACGTCAAAAACATTTGGAGCAATTCTTTCGTGTTATATTTTCTCATGTAAGTCCCTGTGGCCTAGACAAGCGTAACTTGTGCTATAATCTTGTGATATTATTTTAAGGCTTTTAATAAGAAAACAAGTGAAAACATTGACGTGAAAACTGCTAAAGAAATTATCGAAACCGAACTCACCCAGTTTGAATTTGCAGAAGTACTTTCGATGCGGCCTGATTCCACCTTTGTGCAGCAGATGTTTTCTTTGATTGACAAAGACAATAACGGATACATTTCATTTCGAGAATTTCTAGACGTTATTATCATTTTTGCGAAAGGAAGTGCTGAACAAAAGATTAAAATTATGTTTGATATGTACGATGTAAATCAAACTGGCCGACTCTCCATCAGCGATTTTAAAGTCATGATCAAGTCTTTACTAGAGATAGCCAATCAAAGCATATCTTCCATTGAAATGGATCAAACCATTCACTCTATGCTCATGGAGATTGGCTTCACTTCCAAAAAAGAACTCTCTTTTGAAGACTTTAATAAGCTCTTTAACAATTACAAAGACGAACTTGGTTTCTTTGAGTTGAACTTTGATTGTAGGTTTATTTATTCATATGTTAATCTATCAAATTCTAACTCACTTGATTTGTTTCTAGTGTCAAACATGGACAAAATCAAGACTTTCAAAAGCCGACAAAGTGCACTGATTCGTGCCAACGATACCATCGTTCGTGCTTACAGCTACTTTGGAGGAAATTCTGGGCCTGATTTTGCAAGTTTTGGCAAACCTTCTACAACTTTACTTAAAATTGAAACACAAGAGCACTTGCAGGAGCCTGATTGGATCATTTCGTGGATTAGATTTATTGACACTAAAAAGAGGGAAATTTTCTGCGTCGCCTTGTACACTCTGATTGTAATTGTCGTATTTTTAGACAAAGCTTTTTGTAAGTGTTTTCTATATGGTGGTGACATTTTAAATCTGATAGCATTTGGATTGCAGACTATAACTATCTAAACGAATCTTCTGGCTTACGACAGATTACCGGGCTGGGTGTGTGCATCACCCGTGGCTCGGCTAGTGTGCTCATGTTGACTTTTTCGACAATTCTGTTGACTATGTGTCGCAACTTGATCACGGTATTGCGCGAGACATTTCTTCACCAGTACATTCCATTCGATGCCGCAGTCACATTCCACAAGTACATTGCCATTCTCGCTTTTGTCATGTCCAGTAAGTATTGATGAATCAAAGTTTACTTCTCTATTAGTTGTTATTTGTTGACAGTTGTACATGCGGTGGGTCATATTTGCAACTTTTATCACATCTCTACTCAACGATCATCAGATTTAAATTGTCTTTTTCGCGAGACTTATTTCCTGTAAGTTAAATTAGTCTGTTTTTATCAATAAATATCATCTTTTGATCACTAGGCATGGTGAAACGCCTAAGTTCCATCATTGGTGCTTTCAGACTCTAACGGGATTGACTGGAATCTCACTGCTATGTCTTCTTTTTGTGATATACATTTTTGCAATGCAATACTCTCGACGGCACGTGTTCAACACATTTTGGCTTACTCACAGTCTTTACCCTCTTTTCTACATACTGATCGTACTTCATGGTCTTGGTCAACTTATTCAACCTCCTATATTCTACTTTTATATTCTCTTGCCTATCGTAAGTTTTGGGGGCAAATAAGAATCCAATGCTAATGTTGTGCTTTTTGATGAAGACACTTTTCACCGTAGACCGACTAATAAGTGCGAGTCGCAAGCGAATTGAGATCTCAGTGGTGAGAGCCACTCTCCATCCCTCGGATGTCACCCATTTAGAGTTCAAGAAGCCTCCAAACTTTGATTATAAGAGTGGTCAGTGGGTGAGGATCGCTTGTCTTGGCTTGAATGGCAACGAGTATCACCCATTTACGATTTCATCGGCTCCCCACGAAGACACATTGTCACTCTACATTCGTGCAGTGGGTCCCTTTACCAAGAACCTCCGTCAAATCTACGACCACAATCTGCTAAATGGCAGACCCTACGCCAAGCTCTACCTGGATGGACCTTACGGAGAAGGCCATCAAGACTGGTTCAAGTTTGATGTATCTGTCCTTGTCGGCGGTGGCATTGGCATTACTCCTTTTGCTTCCATTATTAAAGATATTACATTTAAATCTAGTATTAATGCCAAGATTAATTGCAAAAAGGTATCGTTCACTTTGTATTACATTTATTGGATTTAATTGAACTATATGACACAGGTTTACTTTTTGTGGGTCACTCGAACCCAGAAACATTTCGAATGGATGTCAGATGTAATTCGGGAAGCTGAGTCTAAAGATCGCAATAATCTCCTGGTGACACACATCTTTATTACTCAATTTTACGAAAAATTTGATCTGAGAACCACTATGCTGGTAAGAGTGGCTGATTTATCATTACAATGACTCATTACTTTTACCTGACTTAGTATATCTGCGAGCGGCACTTTCAGCGAATCTCAAACAAAAGTCTCTTTACCGGATTGCGAGCCAAAACTCACTTTGGTAGACCTAACTTCAGCGCTTTCCTCGACTCTTTACAGCAAGAACACCCTGAGGTAAAACAAATAGCAATGTGAATGTTCAAAAGTTACACTAGAGTTGTGCCCTTTCTAGGTGGAGCGAGTTGGTGTCTTTAGCTGTGGCCCAAACCCGATGACCCACAATGTACAGCAAGCTTGTGAGAATCTCAACCGTAGAGAGGGAGCCATATTTATACATCACTTTGAGAACTTCTGATCACAGTAGCTATCAGGCACCAGTGGTTATCACTGATCAGCTCTGATTAGTGCTCTTTCTTTCACCAATAACGATGGTAACCAGTGATGCTGATACTGACATACATTCCTATTGCCTCTTTTCCTTGCTTGTTTTTTGCCGACTGAGACCATTCTCCACGGTACCACAAGGTTACCTCAAGGTCTTGTTCAAACGCACTCGATGTCTTTGCTTAATTCAACTTTAAACTATGGTTAATTCACAAATGTTTAAAATTGCATATTTTTTAAACTATAATTTTCGCCAAACTGCATCATAAAAACTCAATTTTTATCTGAAATTGCAAACCACTAAATAATAATTTAATAGTTTTGTTACAAGAATATACAATGTTATCACTTGAATCTGCTAGTTTGCTTGGTTTGGCTCCTAGTTCCTTGTTTGTCGTTCTCCAACGTGTTCATTAATTATACTAACAATATAAACTATAACAATTGTTTGTCTTGCTTAATTCAAAAGCAACTAGAAGATCGAATATAAGACAGATATAATATAACTTTACTATTTTAGAAAGTTATGTTACAAAGTATTAGTATTAGCTTATGGCAAATGTTAAAGGATGAGTTGATTGATTTGTGATCATTTTGGTTTATTTGTGGTTTAAATGGCTTGTAGTGCGATGCCCACTTGTAGGGGAGATGGAGATAGTAAAAGTGCGAGAGAAAGAGAGAGAGGATAGAGGATTGCTGCTCGATTGCGTGCGATGATGAAATCCGCGTGGAGGAGGGGTGCTAGTGAAAGCAGAGTGAAGTGGTGTGCACTGTGCAGCCAGCGCAAAGTGCCTAGCGATGCGTGAAGGGGTCGATTTGAGATTAAAAAAGGCGTGGCTCACCTACAACCAGTATGATAACAACACGATGTGTTTTTGTTGTTTCACGTCAAACCAGTGTTAGGGTAGGTTGCACCACTTTCTCCTAGATATCGATGCCTACGTGTTTTAGAGTAGTGGCTAGGCATGCGCAGTAGGAGGTAGCAACCGGCCGGCGCCACTCATCTCGACTTTCTCGGCGAAACGTTTAACCAACGTACCGCTTGTCGTCTGTCCCATTCGCTGTCCGCGCTCCATCTTAGACGGTCTCATTTCGTTCGTTCGCTCTGTCTGCGATCTTTGACATTTGTGACATTACCACTCAATTAGTAGACCTGGAATTTGAATTATCAGACATATTTCAAGCATCAACAAGCGCAATGGCGATTGAACAATCTCTAATTCAGCAGCAGTTTCACGTGGGTGATAACAAAGCTTGTGTTGTCAATAATGAAAGATTGGTTGATGAAATTCGTAATGCTCCCACACCTTGCACTACAATGGATTGGGTTGAGCCGTTTGAAGATTTTGGTTTTGATGGCATTAGCCCGAGCAGCATTCTTGGTATCGATGCTGGCACTGACAGCTACAATCTCCCTCAAACGTTTACTTTTTCTCAAACATATACTTCAACCATCCCTAGCGCTGGTTTCCCTGATGATGCTCAGTCATATCCCGACTTGACTGCAGACCTTTATTCAAATCAAATATATCAAAATCAAATGTCTGTCGAATCACATATTCCAAATGACATTGTCAAGGACACAAAGGGCTCCAAGAAGAAGTGCATGAGTCGAAATGCTATAGCCGCTCGAGAAAATCGGGAAAAGAAGAAGCGGGAGATGGTAACGTTAAATTCAAGGGTGAATGATATGGAAATAGAACTTTGTCGCTATCGCAAGCTGTACAATGAAAGTCAAGAAACGGTGAACAAATTGCAAGAGCGCAATAATTATTTAGAATCAATTATTCAAAATATTCCCCAAATTATTAATCTCGTTGATCACATGACTTCCATTCCATCTATGAAGCTTAACAACGTTAATTTGCACAGTGAAACGACAATGGAAGATGGTCACAGCACAAAGAAAGCCAAACTAAGAAACAAGACCAATGATTGCAACAACAACCTCAATCCAGGTGTCTGCTTTCACGTTAAGTCGGGCTATGAAATGTCTCTACAGTTTTGCCATGCCTGCTCTGGCAAGAATTCCAAGAAGCCTTTTGAAAAGAAGTTAAGTGAAACCTAGTTCTACAATTTATCAAATTTTGGACCGAAATTAACTCTTCTCTGGTACATCCTGCGAAACTGATCAGTCGTAATGGACGAGTGACTATTTGTCGCTCATTTGCATGGCCTTTTTGACGATATTGTGTGCTGTTCATTATATTTTATATATATAAAATGTATATATAATGAATGTTATTTAAATTATGATTGTAGACTATTTTATACTTGTTCTCTATTTTATTTGCATTTTATTTGTTTCTATTATTGTTTTATTTTATCATTAAAAAAATAAAAATGGATTAAAATGCGACCTATTAGTTGTACTTTGATTTTGTGAATCTTCTTCACTAAGCCTTAGGTTTGCAAGAGAGCCCCCAAATGGTGGCAAACTCTATGCAAACTCCTGCATTGCGTTGCAATTTGTGCAGGGTCGGCTACCCAAGTTCGAAAACTGGGCAAGGTTAGGCAAGGTTAGCGACAGTTGATAGATACCTCGGCCGACTCGTCTAGTTGTCAATAATTTAACATGTCAAAGTTTTCTAATACGGTGAACAAAATAATCAAACATAGTCGGGATGAATGCTTTAATGCATTAATATGTTTGGCTATCGATTTGAATTCAAACTGTAAATTTAGCATAAACAAACTAGAATTCGACACTTAAAACAGCCTCATTGCAATAGTGTTAATTTCTTTAAACGGTTCAAAAAAATTTTGGTTCAAGTTTTTAAAGTTTTTATGAGTACAGTACAAATTAAAATATTGCATTGAAAAATCCAAACAATATTACATTATAGTTATTATAATTGATCAACCTTTTAATAAACCCTAAGCTATTTCAAGGTTTTTGTCAATGGTTGCTACCGTAAGGAATGACACTGAGACAAATAATAACTTCAGTTTTCAGAAATTGTATCTTTTGATTAAATCTCTAGACATAGTGCTAAATCGGAGCTGAGAAAAGCATCATCAAATCTTTTCAATGTCGTTTGCATTATCCCACTTTGCTTACTGTCGGTTCGCTTTCTCATGAAAAGCAAATTATTTTGCATCACTTTCGTACTGATTGCTATACTTCGTTCAAGCAATGACGCTCTGATCTGCTTTCTCACTCATCTCTGGCACTGCCACGCCACATCGCTTCGAGGTGGCATCCAACGTATATAAAAGTAATCCAATTCAAAGCAAGAGCATCACTTGATCGTCCAAAAGACACAACAACACTTCAAAACAATCATCATGTTTAAGGTGAGTTGTGCAGTGATAAACAAAGTGTGAACCTAACGGAGTGTCGGCTTGGTCCACAGACTATCTTGGTCCTCGCTCTGGCTTGCTACCTGGTGGCTGCTGCTCCCCAGGGTGATGATGAGCAACCCGACCCTTATTCCTTCGGATTTGATGAGACCGACGAATATGGCAAGTATTTTTGAAAGAGTCTCAATTAAAACTTCTTTACATTTTTTCGAATCACATCGCAACAGTTTTCAAGGCTTTATAGCAACTTTAGAAAATTATTGAAATGACTTACAAATTGCTTTCTATACCAGGAACTCGCATTGCGCGTCAAGAGAGCGGTGATGCCAACGGTGTGATCCAAGGTTCTTACACTTACCAGGACGCTCAAGGACTTACCCGAACTGTGAGCTACATTGCTGATGAAGGCGGTTTCCGAGCTCAAATCGATTCCAATGAGCCTGGTTTGAAGAGCGGCGAATCTGCTGGCGTTACCTATAATGTGCAATAAGCCGATTGACTCGGTACACCAACCCACCTCTCCCTCTGCTTCTCTTTGTCATCATGTAGCTATATCTGTGGGCTTACGCCCATCATCTCTCTTAATAAAGTATTCTTTTTTTGCCAATCAATTGCAAGCGGTCTTGTCTGTTATCATTATCATAAATCATGGCTCAAGTTCAATTTAATTACTGTAAATATTGTTAAACCAGAGTTTGTGGGTATAACATTAGGTATACCACATTTCGTAAACCTGTCAACAAAGGTGGTCTTTAAACCAGAATTAACTTACCTTACAGTCTGCCAAACTTTTTGCTATTTATTTGAATCCTTATTTGATTTGATGCACAAATGCACATATATATGACACGTAATGTTACCGTCTTTTGTGTAAATCACGGGTTTTCCATATTCAAATATTATATCTAAAATTTATATGAAATTTAAAATTAATAAAAAATTGTACGAATTTAGGAAGTGGAAAGGAAAGAGGAAGTCCTCTCTTTAACTACCAACTCAATTATTCTTCACGAAAAATAACATTGTCTTTCAACCCTCATAAATAGCTCAGTATTTTCAAATTTCAGTAATATAAATTTTTCAAATGCTTAGATTATTAATAGTGTTCACAAAATTGTACACTTCATTCATCATCAAATTCAAGTTTGCATTGAAGATGCTCAAGTCTTTGTGTCACTGTGGTACTTTGTATGAAATTTTGTGAGATTTGAGGAAAGCAGAGATTTGGATCGAGATAAAGCAGAGAAGAACCAATGTATCCAAGACTTTGTCTTGTAGTTAGATACCATGTAGAAACATTCCTTACGCGATTCTGGGTACAGACGTACTAGCTTGTGCAGTGTGTCAAGATACACTACCCGGAAGCGAGTAATGTGCATAAACAGGCCATCTCACTATCTACACACTTTCATCATGCATCATTTCATCGAATAACATTTTTGATTCTGTTCAAAAAAAGTTTGATTTGGAGTAAATGTTGACTTTTAAAAAACACGCTTGTTTAGTTGCAATAATATATAATTATTAATAATTTTTTACAAGAGGCAGACGGCGCTTTAGCACCGGCTTTCTTGTTAAAAAACGGCGGCACTGCCGCCGAGGTCAAACTCGAGTTGTCATAATTTGAAGGGTTATGCAAAAAAATCGAATCAAATCGAGTGAGAATTTAAAAAGTTCGAATCCTGAATCAAATTGATTGCGAATTCGAAGAGTTGTGCACAAAATTCGAATAGAATCGGAATAAAATTCGAATTATAACACAGAAAGTTAGATTCGAATCGGCAACGAATTCGAATCACAACAACAAAAGTTAGATTCGAATCGACTAAGCACAGTAGAAGTTTCGTAACTGTTACAGTGAAAAAATGTCGTGAAACGAAAAATTTGTCTGAAAACGACTACGACCACGATCAAAGTCTATCACGCATTAATATAGAGTAGATAGAAGTAGATAGATAGATAGATAGATAACGAAACACACTAATGAAAATCTTTACTAATTATTGGCAGGGATGGATTTTTCTCGTTGAATGCATGTATGCATAATACTAAATCGAAAATAAATAAGAAAAGTTATACTTTATAAAGTGCACTATTACTCACAGTTGTACACGTAATATTTTTGGGTATTAGAAACGAATATTGATGTATGAATATTGTCAGGACTGTTAACGGGAGTCCGGGTGAAAATTGTTTTAAAGGGTGCGAAATGCTTTGGCAGCCCACATAGGGTTGAGTCGATATAGTGGACATGAGCGAGCGTGCGGAGCAGCAGTGCGCCGCACGAGCGATGTAAACAAACCGGGTAAATCCCGTTTTTCCGACTTTTCCTCAAAACTTAGGACTGCTCCATGTTCCTGGATCGATCCATTATCCCGGATTGTTCCATAATCAATTGGATCGATCCATTATCCCGGATTGTTCCATAATCTATGGATTGATCCATTATTCCGGATCGTTCCATAATCTACTGAATTGGTCCATTATCCCCAATCGTTTCATAATCTATTTGATTGCTCAAAAAGTTTTAGATCAGTTTAACATTTATCTATTATTATTACTATTTGGTTTATATACATACATTAAGTATACATGAATCGTTCCATAATTTTAAATTGTCATATAAAAGTAGCTATATTTTTCTCTAAGTGACATTTTCCCAATTTAGTGAGTTGTGTGAGATTAGATTTCAGGCAAGAAACGACCAAAAATGTTCTTTATCTGTAGAAATACAACGTGGCCAGACGCTGAGTGTTGCTTGTAGTATTTTATCACAATTGAGTGGATCTCACTCGGCCAGTGAGAGGGCTCCGAGTCTTCACCTCTGAAGACTCTGAAGAGAATGGCTTTTTGGAACGCCAAGTACCCCGTCGCCCCCGGCGT
>WURS02355017.1:0-17655 GCA_011762765.2 Rhinocypha anisoptera
CAGTCAAGTAACTTTATTTGAATGAATACCAAGGACAATTCCACGCACTGCACAATACTGATGGAAATAAAAGAGGGATAAGTTGGATAGGAACAATTCGATTTCAGGAATGGGAAGTGAACGAAGTGCGGAATACGACTCTTAGAGAGTAGAGGGAAACGATTTTGTTCTTTGGACCAAGAGAAAGATTTTTATTAAGTGCATCGGAGAAAATTCAGGGGTTTTTTAAAAAGTGAAGGCATTAGGAATTGTACATAAGCTGTAAGTATTAAGGGTGGCCGGTCGTAATCCGATATGCTTTTGAGTGAGTTCTGCTTCTTAAATATATTTTTTCGTGTTACTCCTTTCTCTCCAAGTCATTTATCTTTCCTGCCAGAGAATGGAACGTTAATTACCCCTTCAGATAGGAATTATTCCAAATATTTTTAAAGAAACGTAAAGAAAATATAAATAACAGGAGTGCTATACGATACAACCTCATCTCATGTAAGCGACATCGTTGTTCTCCTCCGTGCACATTCGATTTCAATACCGAAATAATCCCGGCAATATTTTTGCATAAATCCGACCCGAAGAGAATGAATAAAAAACAATGATTACATTTCGTTTATTGTTGGGTTCGGTTTTTGGTTCTGATTTGAGGGATAACATTCCCTCATCCTCATCAATGCTCTGCTCTTGTTTGCTTTAGGATCTTCATATCCTCAGTTCATTCTAACGCAATCCCTACTGTTCCGATATGAATATATCATCTTCAGATCGGTGTTTATGAGATTATTAAGACGCCATTTCGCACGGACAAAAGAATGTTGTTAGGCGACGTTCACTTCGACAGGATGATAGAGACAGCAGGATGAAGACACGCGATCTTGTCTTGCGAAGACAGTCTTTAGACATCTTTTGCTTTCCAGCGTCACTCCCCTCCTCCCCGCCCACTTCCCCAATGGCGGCGTCGTTCGGTCCGCCCCCGAAAGAAACCCTCGTGCTTGCATTAGATCGATAGCCGTGTCTTCTTTTCGGAAAACAATAAAGCTAATGAGTGTGCCTGCGACTTAAGCGGCGTTTTTTTTTCTGAAAGCCCTCTCCCATTTCACCTCTGTTGGTGGTATTTTGACGTCGCAATTGAAGATGTTTACGAAATACGTCATACGAAATGGGCGGCGGATACTTGGGTACTTTTGGCTGCTCCTTCTTACCGTCGACCGTGGCAGCACACTGAGGTGGCTCTCGTCTTCATATGTAGAATTCATTTATCTAGGAAAAAAAAACATTTTTGGAATCCAGAATGACTGTCTTGAGGCTTCGTTTAATGTCGTTGTAGATTTCAGATGCAGCTCCAGTTTTACATACTTTGACCTCTGTGGCAAGATCTCCGGGTTGAATGTTTAAAGCCGCGAGTATGGGAAAAAGTGAGTCTGGAAGCGCTTTAAGACTATTTCAATTGAAAAACACTGTAAATCAGAAAGGAATCGACCTGCAAGCAAAGGAATGGTTCGTGTGGCGCTCGCAGTTAGTACCCTGAGTTAAAAATTGGCTGTTAAAACGACGGCGTTTTTGCCAAGGCCACTGGATTTCACCACACAAAATGTTTCAAAAACACAATGGAATCTAGAAAGTAGATTATTATTCTGTTTTCTCTGTGAAGGTGATGCGCATTGGGGCTTTCTTGGTTATTTCGAAAAACTTTAAATTTTCCTCAGCCATCTTAAGGGAAATAAACGGTTTTGGAATAAAGTATATGAAAGTGAAAACAGCTGAATCGAAGGAATGCTTGCATGAAGCGACACAATGCCAAGAATGGGAGTAAATAATAAAGTACGACTGTAAAACGGCATATAGGATAAATTAAGATACACTCAAAAACGTAAATTATAAGGCGCTAAAAGCATTTGCCATTTCGGTATGTCATATAGAGAAATGTTCTGCGTAGTCATTCTTTCGTTTACTTAGTGGTAATGATGATGAAAGCCACTTAGTAAAGCGGTTACTATTTTAGTATGCTTCTAACCCATATTCAAATTATTATATTCCTACATATCTTAATGCAACTTGTCCTGACAGCGCAATAAAATCTCCAGCTGCACGGCATCTCTCTTCTTTGTGGATTTTAATGTTCATTTCTTTCAACCGTAGTGGCGGCGTTCGCCAGCTAGTCCGTGAAAATTTCCTGGTATCATAGGTCATTAGAAAACATGCGAGAAAATTCTATAAAACTATTTTTGGCAGGTGGATATAGGGAGGATGCGAGAATCCCTTAGAGGACCCCCCCTCCGCTCACACAAATCTTAAACTGTCACCCCCGTCTTGACACTCGGGCCACTGTTAGTCAGCCGATGTATTTGGGAAGTTGTCTATTCTGCCCTGAGGGGAAGGTGATAAAAGTATCATTAGCCCGCAAGAGTTTGACCAAAAGGCAGCAATTTCGTCCTTCGCGGTGGAGCTCGTGTGTTGGATTTAAAAATAGCGATCCGCTTCGGTAGATTGTAATCTCAAGAATGGCGATTGCGATCTCACCTATTGCGAGTGTTGGCAGCGGCGAAGAGTTTATCGGATGAATTAATCTTACCATCGGGTTTGATTTTTGAGTACGATGCTTTGTTGCACCCCCTAACCCCCCCGTATCGGTGTCGACAGTATCGTTGCACAATATCGTCGACGATATGCTACAATCATTGACATAGAAAAGTTTTGTCAACCTTACTGACGAATTGGTTCTGGGAGCGAAGTTGCGATTAAGTTTTGTGATACAAAGTCGAATTCATTTTGTGTTCGACTAATGCGCTTGGCAGCCTCTCTCACCCAAAGAAATAAAATTGTAAAATTGGACCATTAGCAGTTTATATTTTGGCTTTTTAGATGAAATGTAAAGATACACACCAAGGTCGAATTCGTGTTTTCATCACGAACGATCAATCAAGATTGTTATTCCTTCTCTTTCAACTTACTGCTGGAGTGATTAAGAAATCTTGCTTCATGTTCCAGGCTCTTTTAAATTCTGTTTTACCTAATATACGTTGTACGTCCTTACGCTGTTTTCACGTTGTTTTCGTGTTGGACCATAAAAGCTGTTCCGCCGTGTCATTTTTAAGCGTGTAACTAATTCCCATTTCGTGTCTCACGAGACGTTTCTAGTATTAATTTTGGAATGTTTCACGAACATCTTTGCCGGCGGCGGGGTAACGTCCTCGCGTACTAATCCGGGGATGCGGGTTCGAATCCCGGCTGGGTGGATTTCATTCTCCACCTAGAGTATGGATGTGTCTCATCCTTGTTATAAAAATGTTTTTTCTTCTGCCCACCGCAGTTGGCCGCTTTGTTCTGTGTCTGGGCAATTGTAAAATAAATAAATTAAATCTGTTCCCAAAATGCTAAGTAAAATTTTAGTTGCGACTTTACTTCATTGTGATATTATTTATGAGTAGTATTTTAAAATATATTGGGAGTTATTAATTTTATATGATATTTAGGTAACTTTTACCTCCCGTTACGTCATATCATGCAACGCAGGTAAGCAGATACATTTAGCATGAAAACTTTTGTTTTTATTTCACCAAATTCTTGGCTTTTTTCATTTTCTATCAATGCATTCTCCGAAGAGATGCCCGTTCTTGCTCCACATACTTAGTCTCCGTGAGGTTTGCGTACGATAATTGGCCGACCCGTGAGGAAATCGTTTTTATTTATTCAACGCTGCTGTACATGAAACTTAAAAGTAGAATTTTTACTAATTTGCTGACTAGGGCGTACTAACAACGTAGCCAACTAGTCAAGTTGTATTTAATGCGTTAGAGGGAAAGTGGGTACAATAAAAAAGTTTTGATCATATTTTAAGCCGGATGAGCTATAAAAAAAATATACCCAGTAATTCTCTGGACGAGACGGAAAAAGTGGTATCTTAAAAATTTCTCGAATCAGTTAATGCTTACTTAATTAAACAGATCAGCTTACTAGAGAACGAGTAAGAATTATCGTCGCTGTCTCTAATTTCCCATTACGGCGGTATTCGATGCGTCGTCATTGATGGCGACTGTCAGCATATCAGAAGCACTAGTTCATTTGCAGCTCTCGGTGTCGACTAGATAAAATGTCGCGTCTCTTTTGCGCATTTTCAGGATTGTCATGTAAGTCATATGGATGACAGCTATTCATGTCTACCGCACGACATTCTTTATTTCAGTTTACTTCAAAGACATAATGAAAGAATAAATATCCTTCCTTGAACTAAACTAGCTAGTTGTGAAGAAAATATCTCAGTTGCTACATCTTTGCCAAATTCATTCGTGCCAGTTGTATACTGGGCGGTAGTTAACTAAGAATGTGTTGGAAGACTGTTTGTTACACGCTGTTGGTTCGAGAGGTACGCTAGGCAACTCATGCGGGAAATAATGGCTCGTCCCTGTATGAAAATGTGGAACACCGTTACCTTCTTCCAAATTTCGTAAACCGTCGCCTCACCGTGATATGTTATGGGGTTCTTCTTTCCCTCCGGTGAAAAGTTAACGACCTCACGGATGGGGAACAAACGCCGTAGCGGACAAGTTAATTGGCCGCTTTAACAAGGGAAGGCAGACAACAACCTGGAGCCCTGCAACACTTTGTTTGACGGCATAACAAAGGCCCGATCCGGGCGCGTGACCCATAGCAGGGGCGACGTGCCAAATTTACAAGGGTTCGACTCAGCCATCACGTCTCATTTGGTTGCCATCTTCGTGCGGAACTTCACCCTAAGTTTCTGGAGAGTTATTAAAGACTGCCGTATCGGCGTTTCAGGCAAACGGCTTCCGTGAAAAATGTCTAGCATAAGTCATCAGAATTTTCAAGAGTTGAGTTAAAAGAAAAAAAAACTCCCTCTCTTCACTTTATTCCTAAGTGAGAGTTTCATTGAACCAAGAGCCCTCAAACATTTTTTCCATTTTCAGATGATAATGTCTTATGTGCGTTGAGCTCAGAGCACAATTCTAATTAAGAAAACTGGGGTCTACCATTCGATATAATTCCTAATATAAGATATTTCGCTAATTTTCCGAATTTTAGAATCATAATCTAAGGAATAAGAAAAATTGAAAACTCCAATTTAAAACTTTCTTTAGTTCGACCGGTTTCGGTGCATTACACCCTTTTTACCACAATTTTAAAATGGTGTAGTGCGCCGAAACCTGTCGAAATAGAGAAGTTTTGAAGTGGAATTTTCAATTTTTCTTGTTTCTTAGATTATGGACCGTTTCCACCGTATCTCACCTGACTATACTGTTTAGAATTACAGTTGGAGAAAGGATGTTAGTGTGTCAAAGTATTACGCAGAATTATCTTCGAGATGGTTTACTATCACATCAGCGCAAGAAAATTTTTTAAAAACTCTGCTGTCTCAAGCTAGTTCATGACCTTTGAAGTCACGCCTGCCCTTAATATTTTTTGTTGTTCCATTGTTTCCATTGAGTTACGTCACCGTGGCCAAGAGCTTGGATTTACCAGAAAAAGTTATTCTAAGAATGATCTTTCCGGCAACCTTCGTTGTCACCGTAAACTGGATCTATATATCCGGCAAATTATTTCCCATTCCGGGAAATACATGCTCATAGCTATAAGAATGTTATCGTCCGCTGTTCGTCGTGGAGGATAATGATTTATACAATTTTCCTGTCACGCATTTTATTTTTTCGTCTTTAAGTAATAAGACGTTTAAGATTTCGCTCTCTTATGATTTTTTCTTCCCCATTTTCTCCTTCTCGTCAGTTTTTCCCTATGAAGTTTTTGAAAAGTGTCATAGTGCATATATTGGAAATAAATATTCTCTATAAAGTCTTTGTCCACCAGAATGGACATTGAGAATAGCATTGGTGTATTAGTACTTAAATATTACAACAGACGAAACTATTATTTCTCGAGGTAACCGTATTATCATTTTTAATAATCCTCATTGTATTGTGCATTGTTGTCTGTCGTCATCGTCTTAAAGGTATTCGCTGTATCGAAATTTTACGTGCCCGTTCAGGGTCTGTTTTGCATACTATTAATAAACTTATGACCGTTGATGGTAGAAATGTTTTGTAATGTGTCTGTTGTCATTCTCTTCATCTTCCAAAACTAAGGTTAGTGCATTAGGAGAGAATTCCTTTGGACTGAACAAGACCTGATTCCTGGGAGTAGTATAATTCAGGCGTAAAACGTGTTAACTTCTTTCGTGGATCCAGTTTAACACATTTAAATTTCCCACATAGTATTAACAGTTCATTTGAGTGTTAGAAGTAGAATTTATTTTTATTTCGAGAACCTAGTCCCGTTGACTATATAGGTTCGTACAGGTTATGAAAATAGAAAAAATTACACTCTCCTAATTACAGAAGATATATACGTAAAAGAAAAAAAGTGATATTGGACAACATCAATTTATATATAAACGTGTACGTATAAACCGTATAAAAATACGAACGTACCTGTTTTCATAAAAATTCAAATATCATGCAAACCATAGTTTACACCATAAATATATTACAACCATACATTACATAAAATACAAACATCATCCAAACCATACTTAAAAGCGTTTACCAGAGGTGAGCCGGGGTACCAAAAATTACAATCCTCGTCATCTGCCCCCATCGTACCAACCTCCACCCAAGTAAATCTAATTTCCTCGATGTATATTCATCAGCCTTTTCCCTTGCGTTACAGATACATATAACACAATAATTACAATACAGATAACTACAAATGCAATTCATACATACAATATATTGCACACATTGGTGAATTGCATTGTTCTTTCCGCTTAACTAGATACGGAAACATTTTTAACATTAATTCTAATTCTGAGTATTGGTCTTCTTATTCATTTTTTCACAAAATATAGGACTGCAAGGATTGTAATTTGTCAAGCGGATACCGACATATATACATTTTCAGTCAAATTTCAGGAGTTCATCATTAAATTATATCACATGGACCTGAATTGAAAATAATCTCTCGAGTTTCGGTATCAAAATATTAGAGTGTTAAGCAGGGATTGATGCCACCCGTACGGTAATCTTCCCATTCATAGAGATAAGATTTTCTACTACATGATTATGTGGCGAGTATAGGCGATGGGAAAATATGTGAAACCACCGACATACGGTTGTGATACAACTTTTTTCAATACTTGCTCGAGCGAATGGCAATAAGTAGCTCTTATACCTATGGACCCCTGCTCTCATGTTTTAGTGACAAATTGTGCAAAAAATACTCAGGTGGTGCAACATTTTTACCACTAATGTGGCGAAAACAGGAACTCTTTCACGTCAAAGTTATAGGGCTGGGGATTGAATTGCCTCTAAAATTATTCCCTCGATGGGCGAGATCGCAATGAAAAGTGAACTAGGAGATGGAGAGATGAGACAAATTAAAAATAAAAATAATTTGAGAAACTCACAGTAAAACATCAAGATTGACCTTTGACATAACTTCGTCATGAAGCTAACTGCCTTGTAAGGTAAAAGGAAACTAGTAATCAGTTTCCATTAAGGTTTCATACCTTAACGGACTCTCTTGGTGGATTTTAGGGTAATTATGAAGTTCACATTTCTATTTAGCACCTTGTGAAGGGTCATTCGAAGAAGGGCTTGTGGGATGGGTAAAAGACCAAACGCAAAAGGTGTCGCCGTTGCAAGCGGGTACGGACGGACACCTCACGCGCGAAGGACAAATGGCATGACATGGAAAACTTCCCCCCTAGGGGAATATTGCGTACATTTCTCTTTGTTGTTCAATGGATGGATGTGAGATGTGTGTGGGCTTTCTTGCCGATTGTTGCGGCATTCCATATCTCATGCATCATAACTTCGCTGAAGGTCATGGCGAGCTGCGGTGAGAATTTTATTTCGTCACTCCCCCAACATGCACCTCGTATTCTCTCTAGGGAATGGTTTGATGGCATTTTCTCCCAAACATACGTGGCGACCCCCGGAGTGAAAGAAAAATTCCCGTGTTTATTATATATCTCCATTACCTTTCTTCGATGATTACGTTTTTGTTTACAAAACATGTTCCTTTCGTGCAGCGCGCATCAGACGAAAATTATTGTGTGTACGTTGAAACATGTATTGACCACTGATGCTTTCGTTTTTTCGGGTCTACAGAATGTCTTGCGGATGAAACTATCCATTTGGTAGAAACATGATTCCCAAAATAAAATAAATATGCCGCCTAACACTTATTCTCCACCACACACATTTATCAGAGTGACATCCAGAAGAACTTAAATTTTTGTGAGACATTAATTTTACTCTCTTGCGTCAAGCTCGTTGGTGGTGGGATTGAATGCTTGAAAATTGGCCCTAAGTCTTCTTATCGGTGGTCCGAGGAAGCTCCTGCCTTCAGGCCTGTTTTTCGTTTCGCGCCCTAGCCAGTTTGCACTTGACTTAGATCACGGGTGCAAAACGGCGCTTTAGTTATCTTTGAAATTTTCAGGATCGTGACTTACGACCGGCCGTATTTGTCTCTCGCTTTGGAAATAGTGCTAATTTCCCTTGGTTTGAGGAGAACACGAAGCGATCAAGGACGTATTAAACTCAGTTCTTGCATAACTGCAGCTCAAGACTGTGATTATTTGCCCATAAACAAGCGCATAAGCTGCTGTAAATTTGCTGGGGAGAGATAATGCTTAAGCAGAGGTTCTTAATTCCATTGGCATCGGCCATTGGATTATAAGCATATTGCGTATATCGGATGTTTTCTAATAGTTACTATGTTTTGTCTTGCGATATCAAGGAAAATTATGAAATAAATATAAAAAAATTGTCTACAATGGTGTGATAGTCAATCAGCGTCAGCCTGGTTCGAATCCAGGTAATGCCTCGGTACGGTCCCACGTACGTCAAAATAATTGATTACTTTCGCATCAGGAATCTCTAGGAAAACAATTCAGAGGGAAAGGAATTTCCTCTTTCACCCTGAATCTAATTCTCTCGTGGTCTTTTTATCAGTTTAAATTAATCCCAAAATAACTACGCTACCATTGTTTGAAGACTGCTTCTATTTCTTAGTCGAGGTTTATATTGAAGATAGTTATGTGACGATCTGGTTTGACTGTGAAGATATGTATTTGGTTATATTCCTAGTCAGTCTAATCTTGTCGATTTACCCAGTGAATTTGAAGATCATTTTCTTTGATAACATAGACGTTCATGGGTCAAATAACCTTCGTGATTTTGACGTATTTTTTATGGCTACAAATTAAATTTATTACTAGTCATTTCATCACGGTCATTGTAGGCCAGTGGGTAACGCACAGCTTCTGAATGGGGAAGCTGGTTCAAGTTACGGCGACGTCTCCGGACACCACCAGCAAAACCTACGATGAGTGATTTTCTGGATACTAGATTTTCTAGGAAAATCACAGGCAACACAGGGGCTGGCCCCTGATGTGTGAATTTTCGCACGCCATTTTCACACCTATCAAACTGATCGAAGGGTTGAAGTCTTTGGTTTGGCAGTCATTTCATAACATCGTTACATGTATAATATTCATGCTTTTTCAATATATAGTGAAAATAATCATGTCTTTTGTCCATCATTTTGAAAGCGAAAATGCTACATTTTGACTCAGTGGTAAAAAAGACAAGTTCGCTGTTTTTGAAGGGTACTCCTAAATAGGTGTAGATTCGGCCAAATAAGGGGGATATGGTACATTCTCAAAAACCTTTTAACATAGTTATATTATATATACTATGTATATACATATATATATATATCACCGCCTGCAGACGAATCAAGCCTTCTTACAGCGGATGAAGGTTGCAGGTGTATCCGAAAGCTCCTGTTTTAAAAATTGTCTCTTTTTCTGTTTCTGCGTTTTTCATGACTATTTGTGCCGTCAAAAACTATATATATATATATAATATTTATTTATTATATCATGTACGCGTATAAGGTATAATGGACCTAATTTTCTGAATAATGAGGATATTCCTTTCATGTACTTCTTTGAAAAGGTTGCGTCAACGTCAAAGATGTAAAAAATTGAAGTGCCAATCATATGAGATGAATGCACGAAGCGAGCTCGAGCTTCCAATTTCCGTGCTCTATCTCCATCTGCGTGTGGCTGTTCCCTAAGTCGTGAATGCCCGCTAGCTGAACAAACACATTTAGCCCTTGTGTAAACTCGCTGATTGACTCCTTTTTTGTCGGTTTCTCTTCCATGCGCGGCGATCACCAAAAAAGGAAGACTTTATGGCAATGCCACGAGACAACAAGATTACTTTTGTTTGCGGTTAGAACCGAACCTGTCAAATTATGAGAACGCTAAACATCACTAGGAAGGAAGTTCTTATTAATTAAAATTTTCCTAATATACTTTGGCAAAATTAATGGGCGTACGGTGTTATTTTTTTACATTGGTTTTGCTGACATTTTTTTCAAATGGGTATAAAATGAGTCCATATGTGCCGAAGAGTTTCATCCGGAACAATATCTATATATATATCCCCTTTTGTAAAGGTTCCCGTGTTAGTTTGATCATTTGATCAGAGAGCCTTCTAAAACCTCTAAAGAAACGGTAGTTTAATGTAAATTTAACTATTAGTTGAATTCCGTGCGAAATCCCGTCCGAATAAAAACAATAACATTTATTTCACTCACAACATACAAGCAAATGGCAATAGCACAATACGATAGAGTGAAATTAGTCACCCCCTGAGGAAATAAGTCTTGTATAGGGGTTGCCGTCACTTTTGACAGGCGGTCAATATGTATACAATAACAATCTCTTGGACAATTTCAGAAAAAATGTGTGTTCTTTTAGCTACCAAAGCTTACAAAAATAGACAAATTAACCAGGTCCATACAGGTATTATATATAAAAAATGAAATATACAATGACTATCTCTTGGGAAAATTCAGAAAATAATTCGTGATCTTTTAGCAACAAAATTTACAAAAGTAGATAAATAAACCAGGCTCATAGATATATTACTTAAAAAAGAGAATAATAAAAGAAATAGTAATAATAAACAGCTTCACAAAAAAGATAATAAAGACAATTCACAAAATAGAGGTAATGAACCAGTCAATAAAAAATAGACATATATTGGGCTCATATACAGGCACGATATATATACAAAAAGAAATGATAGTCCACCAGCAACTAGATCACATACCTAAACAATCGTTATTAAATACTCCTCAATATTCTTGTGAGAGAATAGCCAACCTTCCAGTAGTCTCAAAATGGTACCCACTTTCTGTAAGCTCACAAAGTAAATTTTTTGGAAGTTGTTAAAGGATTTTTGATGCTATGCAGCCATATGAATGTTTGTATAGTTGTAAGTTTGGTTTCGGTAGTGAAAGATTTTGATTTATATTAATTCTTATTGAAACAAGCTTGGCTTATTATTGAGGTCTCCGCGGTCGAAGTAGATTCTCAGTACCCTGTAGTATACAATTAAGTGCCAAGTGTCAAAATCCCTTGTTTTAGAAAAAGCGTGAAGGAGGATTCGGTTCTTTCGGTTCGCAGAATGAAGCGCATTATTTTATTTTGAACCTTTCTGACAGGTTGCACATTGGAAATGTATGTACCACCCCAACATGTTAAGCCATATTGTATTTTAGACTTGACCAGAGCAAAATAAATAGACCTCATGACAGAAACACTGCATAAGCCCCTTTAGAGATAAAGTTTTTCATTACTAATATTAGATCCGATTTTAATTTATATATTTATTTATATTTGATAATCACATTGTAAAGATTTTCTGACTCCTACTACAACCATTTATTCGATGTGAATAGTGTACCTATTATACAAAGGCAGCAACCTAAATCCCCGGGTTGTGACCTAGATTACTATTTCATTGTTGATATTAGGAATTATTTCATAACCTGTAAAAAAATATGCCTTTTTCGTCACCGATGTAAGAAAAGTTCTGCGAGATAATTGTGGTTACTGTTTCCCTTCCTTTCCCTATAGTTGTGCAGACATTGGTTCATCACAGAATAAATCTTACCAGACAAGAATGCATAAATGCGGTGGGTTGCCTAACCTTAAGAAAAATCTTTTTCTCTCTCTCTGAGCAAGTTGCGTAACTCGGTAGTTTCGTAATTGCTGCGAGTTGATCTAGTTACTCTCGAATACTTGAGTGTATAGATTGAGCAGCTGATGGAATACTTCTTTCGGAACCGAACGGCCCACTTGAAAACCGATGTCACGTGATGGATTTTTGTAAATGGCTTAAAATGAAACAGAATGCAAGAAAAATATCAGGTCGCATCAAATTGATACCTAATATTTTAGAAGATGATTTAATATTTACTTTTGTTACTAGCTATAGCAAAAACTGTCAGTGACCCTATTACTACTTACTCTAATCACAGATATTTCTGCTGAATGATTCCGTTATGGAATGAATCAAGCTTGACAGTCTAGCTTTTGTTTATATTTTCTTTAAATTGATCAGTCATTTCTCAGTCTTTTGATAGAATGATTCATTTAGAATTAACATTTACTTTTAAGCGTCAGTCAAGACACAGTTTAATAACCGAGTAGTCAATGACTTACCAAAGGTTAAGTAAAATTCCAGAACTTACACTACGAGAAAAAACTTATATTAGGTAATAATTGCCAGACATTGCCCTAACATTTAAGAGCTATCAAATGTTGATATTCATGAAATAACAGGAACTAAGAATAAATATTTCCCTTAACTACAATCACTACTATTTTCTTACAACTTTACTATTTACGTGCTTATAACCGGGAAAACTGGGAGTACTTGGTTGTAGAATCAGTCTAAGAAAACTTTTCTCTTGAAATGTGTGGGATATTAAAATTTGGTTACAGAGCCACTATTTCTAGTATTTTCGTGATTACTCTATATTGTTGTTCGATAATGAAAGCGATAATAAGGAATGGCACTTAATATTTATAGTACATCACGACACATCGTTCATGGTGACTCATTATTTTACGTAATTAGTGAGAATCTTCAACACTAGTTCCCCGTCAATTCGAAAAACATGACATAGCCTTTGTCCCATTAGAATATTTCTGCCCCGAAAGAATTACATTTTTGTCGGTTTTGAGGTTACATGATTATAAGGTTTCGCCTTTTATTAATCTCTCCTAGCCAATGCGTTTTTGCCATAATGACCTGCAACACTTAATGACCTACCGGTCGTATATTTAATGTCATTATGTAATAACTGGGCATTTTGTGTCAGAAGGCATCACAAATTTCCGCGTTGTTTACATATTTAGAAACACCGAATTTGGTATCTCTTTAAGCTTCTCGCCAGGTGTCTGATGCCTACGGGAGAGTCTTTTCGGCTCTCTCCTCTTATTCCTCGCGACAGTCATCATGCAGAGTGATGGAGTGTTGGAATCTTTTCACCTGCTGTCCTCTCCGATTTCCCCCTCAATTATATATATATATATTCTGTTGCACGGCCGGAAAATGGGTCGCCTTGTTCACCCAAGAGGTTGTTTGTCTCTGACGAAATATTTTGAAGCATTCACGCGACACCCCGCCTCCAGAGTTGGCTCATCACGTGCTGCAGCCGCGTGACGTACTAATGGCCGATCATGCGTTTCATCCGGGGCCTGAATAGTAGTGGTCTCTCTATCCCGGGAAAGAGATATGCGTCGGTCGGTCGGTCGCCGTCAACCCGTCACCTTTTCGATGTCGCGATGGAAATCGTGTGGCGTTGCACTTGGAAAATCGGTTCTAAATCGCAGATTGGTCATGGCGTGACCTACCAAGAGCGACATCCCCCTTCCCATCTTATTTGCGCACTAGTGGCACTCTTGCGTCCCTCGCTCGCTGTCGGACGATGATGACCACGGTTCTCGGTTTGCGTAATCGTATTGTCCTATCGTCCCGGCATCTTATTAGATGACTTTGGTCGATTGTGGGACTTGAATATCGCGCAGCCCGAATTATGACGGCAGTTCCAGCGCGAGTCAACATCGCGCGAGCATCCCCTACCGTTTGGTAGCACTTTAAGTTTCCCTTCCGATTATTTTTTCCCTCGTTACCCCGGTGTACGTTTTGGAGGGGTGAAGCGATCGTGTGACTCGGTAGCTTTCGGCGTCCCGCGTGTCGACGCGGTTGGGAATCCGCGGTTCCCTCCTCCACGGCCATCGCCGGCACCGCAAGCATAATTACAGCCATTGCCGCGCCACGGTGGTCTAAATCCGGAGCCCGCCTCCTTCAAGGGGAGAGACGTTTTGCGATTCGACGTTGGGTGGTTCGAGGGCCGCGCGTGTTTTGCGGGGTCGCGAGCGCCGCTTCCACTCCCCGGAATGGCGTCCCTCGCTCGCTCTGTGTCCGGCTCCGTGCGAGATGTCGACACTGACATCTGCTAAGAGGTATGCCGTGCACGGCTCTTCGTGGCGTGACGCCGTCCTTCGCTCTCCTCCGTCCGTTCCCCGTTCTCCATCTCTCTCCCTCTCCACCTTCCCTCTCCCGTCTCTTTAGCACCCTATCTGCTTTCCTCTCACTCTCTTTCTCTCGCTCACTCGCACCCCTCTTCTCCCCGTTCTCCGTCTCATCCCACTTTTCCATATGCATTCTCCCAGAGCGGAGTGCTCACTGGACAGAGGGAGAGCAGTTGGCAGAGAGAGTGCGTACGCCGCTGCCCCGATTCCATTTCCCCTCCTCCCCCCATGTCGACCTGAGTTGATGAAAACATTTCCGTCGCTCGATCAAGACTCCACAGGTTTTTCTTCACCATGGTATAAATGCCCATCATTCGGGATTTTGAACGGTGATTTTTTTCCCGTTCCGGCCTTGGTACTCAACGACCCCGAGAAGGCGCTGGGAGTAGGGGGTTTGCCAACCTGTGTTTTTAATGACGTCCGTGAGGCAAGGGTGTCTCGCCGAGGAGCGAGAGCATTTGGGAGTCTTTTCACGGATGTTACTTTCCGTCCGCTCGCGACGTGTTTTTGTTCCATATTTTAGGAGTCTCCCGTCGACGCCGTCACCCAAGTCGAACGCGTCAGCGCCTTCATTACGACTGCGGACACTTTACAAAGGGGTCACGGCGTTGAGAAATGCACATTAGCATCGGAGATACGAGCTTATCGCTCAGCCATTGATGAAAGCACTGTTGCCAAGTCAAACACGCGCTGTTAAATTCATTCCTTCCTAGATTTATGCCCTACGATTCTCGAAAGAGGCCCCCGATGACGTCAATATAGCGATAATCATTATAATTTTTCTGTTCAATTCTCCGTGAGCATTTATCGACACTTGAGTAATATGTCACAGACCGCTCTTTGAAGGCTTGCGGTCAATTTTTGCAGTTTTTTTTCCAAGAAAGGAGAAGCCAACTGATTTATTGTGGCTGGATTAGTGCCTCGACATCTATTACGCACAAAAGGAGGCATAAGTAATTCGACTACTTTTCTGTTGACTTCAACTTTTCTGTTTGAAATATCATAATAATAGCGCTTATTCTGCTGTGGACCCAAAGTAAGCACGTAGAATGGTTTCAGGGACAGGTAATATGAGTTTTTAAAAATAGTGCCCGAGAAGACAATATTTTTCAATCTCAATGTGATTGAAGGCTTCTGAGAACGCATGTAATGACAGTTAAAATATTCGAAAATTGATAAAGGAAAAAGGAAATAAGTTAAGTACATGATCATCAATAATTGGGTGAGTGCTCTTCCTCAAATCAGTTTCCATAATGCACATGACAAAAACCCCAACGATCCGATCCCTGATTTTATTTTTCCATTACAGATAGACATTATTTTAACGGAATGTCAAGGACTTGGAAAATGTTTTTTTTTTTCAAAATAAACTTTATTGTAACGTAGTTTTTAAAATTTATTTCCCTCATCGTTATTATAGGCAATCATTTAGTATCCGTTAGCTCGCCATAATCCGTGTTTTGGGCGTAGATGTGCGATGAACTATTAAATAATCTTCAGATTAATAGCATGGCGAATGATCCAATAACTTTGTATCCAGATTATTGAAGTAATCTTTGGATAAGTTTAGAGAGTCGCCTGACTTCTTTCGCTTAGAAAATATTCCTTTGAAAAATCTCACGGCCTTGAAAGTCAGTAGACAAGAAATGTGATTAAAGTTCTTGTTCCCCAGAAGCTGAGAGTAAAGATCGCGTGACAGAGTTAATGCAGCTAATTTCCGGCACTATTCAGTCTGCCTGAAGTTATTTCTTTACGGTGTGGCAATAAGTGAAACCCTTAATTCCATTTAATAGCATTTTAAACATGTCTATTACAGCCATCCGTGATGGGTCAGGGATCTAATCATCTCATGAACATATTAAAAGTATGCCTTAGATTATCTGCTGGTTTGTCTCCTTAAAGCTCTTTGTTGCTAAATGATGGGTTGGAAATTCATATGTGTCATTGAATTTTTAAATTAAATTCACTCTGCCTCATGGTTTCCCTCCGACATTTCATGGAGTAAATGTAACTCATAACTAACTCTCTTTACCTACTTCAACGCCTCCGTCTTTTGAATCTCAGTTGTACTCTTCTTTTAGGTATTTTTTCCTACGTCTTTTTCTAATCGATGCATAAGAGTTTTGGCAACATTTGAAGAATTATAGAAATATTTCCGAGTTACAAATTTTATTCTCATCCTCTTTGTTTTATTATTTGGAATACGGTTTGTTTTCTCCAAGTATTTCATGACTTTATTACTGAAGATAGCTAGATACTCTTGCGAATTCCTTACGTAATTCATTTTGCAATAGCATGCGGCAGGACTTGTTCATTAAATATTAAAATTATTGATTATATTCTTATAATAGCATAATGGCCAATTACGGTATAACATTAATTAACCATAAGTTCTCCAATGTCATAAGGAATTTAGCATGTTTCGATCAAGTAAAAAAAAAGAATAAGTGTACGACTTCAGGGTTCACTTCGTGGAAGTTTTGCATATACATGATTACCAAATGAATATACCTGACGATACCCATCACAGTGAAACGTAATAAAATTATGTGGAAAAGCACTCCATATTATTTGGCAATCATAGCTAAAGAATTCGTACTGTTCACAGGACGTTGTAAATTCCTACTGAAGGCTCTAAACCTGAAAATAAGCTTAAAACCTTAAAAAGAACCTTAAAATCAGGGATTTCTACTTGTTGCATATTATTATGTTAATTTATTTTCATTCGATTATCTAAGTATTACAGGTTTTTTTAAGATTTAAAAATCGACCAGTGATGTGAAGGAATAAGGACCCTCTCAGTTTCTTTCCGATACTCTTTGCTTGCAAGGTATATGTTACCGTGATATTTGTTTCGTATATCGCGTGCATCATTACCCAACTGCAGCAAGTGTCCCTGCGTTGCCCACATCAGCGGTGTCACGCGCAAGGGATTAACGTGTGCCGCGCCGGAGAACCCACTGCCCCCCACCCGTCACCCGAGCGGCTCCGTTACTTCTTCCCCGCGTCGGTCGCTCTGCCCATTACGTGATTTGTGTCCCGCTCGAGGACCGAAACCTCCGCTCAACTCTCTCGCGCGATTGTCGGCATTTAAGAGGCGACGCTTTTCAATTGCGACTGGCCCCGCGCCTCGTTGCTTGACGGGGATCGCGCCGTCGACACCCCGCATTCCCCTTACGCCTAATTTTCATTGCACTATGTGCGTTTTTCTCTCACTGTAGGCAGTTTCCCACGACGCGGTTGAGTTC
>WURS02355128.1:0-17651 GCA_011762765.2 Rhinocypha anisoptera
ATCAAGGGTCAGTCCTTAAGTATGGACCATCAGGATTTTAGTGTCTTTGGCAAACCCCCCCCTCTGCTAAACACCTTACACATTTTAAGCATACTAATTGCTAACACTCATAACGTTATTTGAAGATTTGGATACAATTACATGCTTTAGGCAAGTTCATTAACCAATTTTTTTCGGATCAAATACTTAAAATGTGAATCACAAAATTTTTGTTAAATATTGTGCAGGATATCAGTAGCATATGCTTTACCCAAAGACTTTTGCCAATAACCACTTCTTTTAGAATATAATATTAAAAAAAAGATACATTGGCTTGATTTATTTGGCAAACAATCAGAAATAGAAACTATAATTATATGTTCAGAGGCATTAATGAATGATAAGTTTATTTTTTGTTATTATTTTTAGTTGAATTCTCATACTAAACCCCATGTAAGAAATACTTTTACCTTTTCATTGAATTTTCATTGATACAATGTTATTAAATCTGAATCACTTTGCAAAATTCAGTTGCCATGATGTGGACTGACCACTACAATAGAAGTATTTATGTTTGAAAAAATGAAACAGTGCATCTTAAACTGTGCTTGTATTCATAATGATGAATTGACTATGGTTAATTATGAGTATTATAAATGGATGAACATAACTCTACTTCAGCTCTCCCTCACCTAACTTCATTTGTCTTTACTATTAACTGCTGTCATAATTTGCTTCATATTTCTTTGGTATTCTTTCTGTCAATTTTTTCCTTCCTTGTCTTCAGTAGGCTGTTATGTTTTATAGCGTGCACAATAAGAGTATTCCTTCCCCTTTTTTCAATGCTTACATAGCCATTAGTTTCTTTTTCCTCTTGATTAAACATATTGCTAGCTATTTCTTTTGATGCCTAGAATTTTATTTTATTATCACCTTGCACCTTTTAGACCATTGATGCACAATAAAATATCAATTTTTTTCTCTGTCCTTTTATTGTTTATTTTTCATATACCTGTAAAATTGAACTATTTTACTGTCTTAATGAAGTACTTTCCTTTGCTAAAGTGATTTAGAGGCTTGTACTTAATGTTTTCAATTATATTTTATAATCAGGGTATGGAAAGAATGCTTTTCCAAATCCTAAAAAAATAATATTTATTCCATCCTTATTTAATCAGGATTTTTATAATTGTTTAATGTATTTTTGGCTTCTTCTTTTGTTTTTATTATTCACTTTGACCATTATTTTTATCTTGGGATATTATATCATGACCATTATATTTATCTTGGGATATATGTAAGGACAGGTTTTAGTTGTTATGTATGATTGTTGTGAGCATGTTTTGTAGTTCTCGTATTAGTTTTTTGCATGATGGTTTCTTTTTTTTGTGTGCGTAATGCATGACTTGCATCATGTGCATGTTAATGTATGGTGGTGGCTCACCCCCTGCCACACACCCTTGTGGCGGCTTGCAGGGTATTATGTAGATGTTGATGTAGATGTAGATCACAAAAAGCTCCACCTCATTTATATTTTTCATGGCTGATTTAAATGTTGTCTTCTGTTCTTCTACCACAAACTATTACTTATCTACTACACTCCATTTGCCTATATTTTCCCTTTTGAAGTTACCTTTAAATGTACTTTCTCACATCCTGTATATTACTTGACTCTTGCCCCTTTTGCTATCAACTGCTACGGCTTTCTTTACTACTTTATCTAGTATTTAGTTTATATGATGTTGTGTTATTTTGAGTTAACTTTTTTGCTTTCCTGTAAGTAGTGTCACTAGATGAATAGCTTTTCTTGTATACCTTATATATAAAAGGCTTTTTTCAGGAAATCCTTGACTGATTTAATATTCTCTAGATTTTTGTATGTTATAACAGTTACAGCTGGCACCTTTTGTTTAATGGAACTTTTCATTTTTATGGTAAATCATTTTCTCGATTGCATGTTGCTGAGACTATGAAATAATTGTTAGATTGGACTGTAAAGTTTGTAATTCAGAAGACTGCCCAGGACTTGCCCACAGTGGCAGTCTTTGTTTCCCAAACCTAATGATTTTTTATGGAGAAAATTATTTAGATTGATGGATATGTAAAAGTGTTACATCACCTAATCAATGTACTGATAACACTTATTTTTAAGTGTAAAATAAATACTGATAGTGAGACAGTATTAATATGGGTCCATATTAATACTGCCAGTACATTATAAATGCCTTTATCCAAATATGCAGGGAAATCTGTTTTTATTATAGCACAGAACTCCGAAATCACCAGTCATGAAGTACTAAATTAAAAACTGTTATCAGATCTTTAAATCAGTAAACTTCATTATCTTTTATTTTAAATGATTGCTGCTATACTAACCTTCTAGATGTCACTTAAACTCATTTAATGAACTCATTTTCCTCATTGGGACATTGATGTTATATTTGTTAGTAGAATCGAGTATAAGTATCAGACATGTCACACTTCATGCTCTCAAATGTAATCACTTATTTTGAAAATGTTGTCCCTTAGGAAACACTCACTTCCATAGTTAACTTGTTCATCTAGTGGCCTTTCAACAAACTGTTATGGCACTTTGTAATTATAGGTATAATTACTTGGTTACTTATTATTATTCCTTATTATTATGTCCATCAAGGTTTTATAAGCACTCTCTCACACTGTCTTAATCAGGTGATAAACAGATATTCAATTTAATCTTCTTCTGATAGTCCTCCATGATTACTGGACATGTGTATGTAAAACAGTTTTCAGAAGGCCACCAACACACATTTCAGACCTTTTAGTGATCAAAACAGTTGTACTTCTCATGTGTCTAATACAGGTATGGAATTTTGATTCCAAACTTAAGTTTTATGGATGGGTGGGTTTCTGTGGTCAGTCGGATGCCTACAAAGTATTAACCAACTATTGATTGTTGAATGTGTCATTTCTCCATGATTATTTGTTAATATTTGCAAAATTAGCTAAATTGTTAATACTGACACGACAAATTTTTTTTTCGTAAATTTCAGGTGAAGTGAATGGGGCATTTGTGAGTGATGCACAATCCCTTGCTGGTTCACGCAAATCCCTCAACCTCCGTCCGGTGATGCTGATGCCACCACCTCCTGGATCCGTGGTTGGAGGCAATGGTGGTATGATGACGGGCCCACCAATGCATCACCATGAGCAAGATCGCTTCTCAGAGTTCTCTAGTCGGACAGCAGGTGGACGATCCAAGTCATCTGCTTATCGTGGTGACTACGCATCCAGCATGCATAATTACCAGCTGTGATCAAGATATAATACTTGTGGTAGTTTCATAATGTGACCATACTGATATTTTTAAATTGTACTTCGTTAGATGTGGATTTCTTGTCATTATTACTAATGGCTTGGATAACTTAACCAGTAGCATCATAACCATGAGAGAATGCTCTTTCCTTGAAAAACCCTTGATTATTTTTCAAATTTATCTCCTCCTTTATAATTATATAAGTTGTCCATAGCATTACAGTAGAAGTCCGCTATAGCGAGTATGGCTTATAATGAGAGTATCGCTATAGTGAGTGATCGTTTTGCTTTGGTTAGTCCATGTGTTAAAACATAGGGAGTTCTGTCAGTTAATACGAGTGGTCATACCTGCGAGCGAGTAGATTTTTCCGTCAGTGGTGTTCAGGTTGCATAAATCACAGGAGTCAATCACTCATTACATTGTCATGCGTCGTGAATCTACATTGTAATGAAGACTTTATGGGAGACTTTTCGGTGTTTTACGAGAGATGACTGTGGTTTAATGTCACAGAATTTCCTGGGGAATGACTGAACAACTTAGGTATCTTGGAATCAATGTGCCAGTCTGCCATTTCCTGATGCTATTTCGTCCTTATAGCTGATCGAAATAAAAGAACATATGGAGCTGTGAGCTAGACTTGTAGACAATACAGGAAAAGCCCATTTGTCTGTGTTGACTTTAGCAGGACGGCCAATCTCTCGACCCTTCTCTTATTTATGGAATCGTAATTGTTAACCGTTAGTGTTACGAGTGCATGACTTTTGGTGACGATATTTTAAAATCTTTTTAAAGAAACGATCTATTTTCAATGCATTTGAGGATGGATTGATACAACTACTTCATGGCTCATTTTCGCCCACTATTGGTGCCGTTATAAATGCCGAAAGAGGTGAATTTAAATGACCATCGGCTGCAACGAGTGTGCATTATAACGAGAGGTTTTTCGTCATTTATCAGCTCTCACTATAGCGGACTTCTACTGTACTTGTAACATTGAGAATTTTTTCAGGAATAAAATAAGTTTGACAACTTTCCCAGGGTGGGAGGTTATTCAGAGCTCTGATGGCTGCTTTCTGTAGTCTGAAAACTCTTATTAGGTAGCACATGGTTGCCTGGCCCCAAAAAATTAACCCATAATTTTACAACACGGTTAAAACAGCAATAGTAGAGATTTTTTGCAGCTGCCTTAGAGCATGTTTGGGCGATAATTCTAATAGCTTAGATTGATTTACAAAGTTTTTCACATATCTTGTTAATGTGTGTGCTTCAATTCAGATTGTAGTCCAAAGATAGACCCAGAAATTCTGTACTCCCACTGATTTCACAAGGTAAGGTTTCTTTGAGTAAATTTACATTATATCGAGATCCATATGAGTCGTGTAACCTGAAGTAGTGAGGTATTCTTTTAAGAAGAAAACCTTTCAGTTATCCGTACTTGTTTAACAAAAATATGCATTTCAGTCTGGTTTTTATGAATGCACTGGAAAATGTATTTTTTTTCAAAATTTTGTCCTATTATATTCAAAATCGTCTTTGGATCAAGTATTAATTTTTTGTCCGTAGCATTTTATGTGTGAAGGATGTCAAAATGATTGTGTACGATTAAATTTTCGTTTTGGTTGATTGGAACTCTTTTTATAAAAACAAAACCCAACTTGGTTTTAATTGTTAATGTGTCTCAAAGTTTTTAATCGTCAATACAAAATATGATGTTTGCTCAAAACAAAATCAATGTGCACAGTGGTGCCTAGGTTAACAACAGCCTTAAGTTAACGATGTGCTAGTTCCTTTGAGCAGAACATGTATCAGATAACGACACAGGCTTTGAATCACGATGCCTTGTTGGTTGGTGGCAGATTTTTAAACGAAACATGACTCCCCATGATCGGTAAGTACTCGGTCATAGGTGAAGATGGCCAATAGTTTGTAGAAAATCACATTTAAATTTATTAAAAATATTATTACCTGGAGTCCTGGGAAGAGCTCCTTTTTCCCGGCTCAGAAAAATTTTCATTTTCCACCTGATGATGGAATATTATTTATATTCGAGGAGACCCGAAAGATTGACCCAGAAATTACACCATATATATACATATTGACATATTATTATTATTAGACTCGTACCTGGAGGATAGTAAATTTTTACATTTTACTCATTTAATTCCAGACTGGTGGTGTTTGTGGTCCAAACATACTGCATTATTTTCTTCACCAATATTTCATTCGCTTTGAAAATAATTTTTTATGTGCATTACGGTCGTGGGAAAAAAGAATTAATTGATTACCATTATTTTACATGTGGGAATTCGTACCTTGGTTAATGATGGTTTATTGTAAGATACCAATGTATATACAAAATGGTTATGTATAGTTTGTGTTGGGGACAATGCTGGGAATACTTGGCTTAAATTGCATTACTAGTGGGCACAGTTTCACATCTTCTCTCTTAATTCTTCCAAAAGGTGTGTGTATTAAACCGTTAAAGGACTGACATGGAATTTTTCTGACTCATAGTAATAATAATAATAATTTATTGCTTTTTTGGTTTTCATGAATAATTGACCTCGTCAGGTATCAGAAACAGCACATATATTAAAGGCATATGTTACACCACACAGTCATATTACGCATATTGTCAAAATACATTGTCCCTGGTAGGACAGCTAAAATAATCTTCAATGGAATGTAATGCTTTTGCTACCATCCAGGAGTGTATGACCGATTTAAATTTTACCAAAGTGTCTTAAGACAATTGGTAATAAAGAGGTAACAATTGTTACCTCTTTCTGTTGCAGGTAAATGGTTATATAATTTTGTTCCCACGTTAGTCATGGAGTTTTTGGTTGTTGCTAACCTACAATTGGATAGAGATGTTTTGTTCTTATATTATGATCACGTGAATCAGATCTTTTCTCAAAAGAGTTTTAATTTAATATGTAGCAGTATTTTATATATATACACACACATACACACGCTATAGACAATCAATATTTGTAGTTTAGTATAAATAGGGGTCTACAGCATTGTGAGGTAGAGGACTACTGGGTTTATTGTTCTCACAGCCTTTTTTTGCAGAATAGAAATTGATTTAACATCAGATGCCTGTCCCCAGATTTCAAGACAATAGTTGATATGTCTGTGGAAGAGGGCATAATATATAGATATTAAATATACAGTTGGAATTAGCATTGTTATCTTTAGCAAGGGATGGAGGGATATAGAGATTTTTTGCATGCCTCTGTTGTATGGGATGTCAAGCTGAGTATTGTGTCAAGGTGAAAACCTAGCAGTTTAGCTGATTGGACCTCTTTTGTTGGTGCTTTTAACGTTACAAATAGTGTTGAGTTTTTTCAATATTTATTTGGAAACCTTTATTTATATGTTATGCCATTCTTTGGCAATTTTAAGTTTGTATTCTAGCTTAACAGGGTCCTTTGAAAGGTTTGGGCAATTATAATGAAGTGTTGTATCATTTGCATGGAGAACAGAGTCATACAGCATATCATAATGACATTATACCTGAGAAATCCCTCTTCATAGTGTTTTAAAATTCGTGAAGAAAGAAGTTTGAAATTTATTCTTAATTTTATGCATGGAAACACTTGAATTCTGGTATGCGTAATATTCTTATTTGACTTATATTTTTTTTATTACCAACTCACAATGGGCAAGTAATCGTTTTCCTAAAATCTTTTAGTGAAGTACGTCACATATGCTGACGATGCCGTGACAGTTAAAATGGGGAACAATTTCTTGGAAGCCATTGACTCAGAATAGCACTATAAAAAATCGTTTGTTACCGGTGTATGAGTGATAACGTGTTGTTGAATGAAAGTAAATCCCTATATTCCCAATTCTTATTCAAAAACTTAGCCCTCACAAATCAACACAACACTATTCTCAAACAAATCATATTTCATCACTTATGAGCTGGAACTTTTATAATTCCCAATCGTCTTATATTCCATTAATTCTTCTTTGTCTCTAGCATTTTGTTTGAAAAAAGTTTGTGACAAACATTGAGAATTATTCAATTTATATTTTTGTTAAGGCAAACTTTAAAATGAAAAATAAAACTCCAATTTTTTAAAAAGTGTATGGCGTTTTATGACTTCTCTCTCAATTCCTCCAAAAGGTATATGTAATAAACCCTGGATTGACATGGAGTTTTTGCGGTTTATTAAGTGAGACGTTTGATAAATCAATTTTCATAGAGTTAAATCATTCGTGAAGGAAGAAACGGATTTTATGCTGTCATAGTTACCATTAAGGCTCTGGTATAAATGATTTTCTTGTTTCACTTAAAAGTTAGTTATTTATATATAAACCAAAATTCATTCATCAGTAATTGGTCTTCCCTATATCTATGCCTAATGTAATCCTATATGACAACAATAAAACAGCAGTTAGAATGGGGGACAACTCTCTGAAAGCCTATAACTCTGCAAGGCATATTGAAAGAAAGTTTTACAACTGGTGTATGATTAAGAACTTGTCTAATTGAAGGCCATAACAAAATTTTGGAGTTCGTAAGTTAAGTCCATTACGTCAAACTTGCTATAATCAGAAAATTTAATTATATCTTTGGGATTTTCCACGGATGAAAATTCAAACTGGCATCTCCTCAAATTGGTGAAATTGTTAAATGAAAACTATATGATCGGGATTCCAAACAAGGTCCACAGAGGTCTGGAAGTTGGTCTACTGTGCGAATATTCAATCTAACGTGACTTAAAGAATCATCTCTTGGGATCACCCCAGTCTAGCAAACAAGGTCTTATCCATGAAGAAAGTCTACGATGACCACGGAAAATGTTTCAATTACAACCCCAGGGTGATTGAAATGTGCGTGAATATGTGAAAATAATTCCATCTCTATTTTTCCAAACCAATATATATATTTACACCTAACTCATTTGTTTATATTTGCCACCGTAATTATCCAACTACCGGATGCGAATTATACGGTTCAATTGTCTGCTTAAGGTTTGTCAACCATTCACCAGGGGCAGTAGCAGCACCAGCTGTTACGAGAGTCGCTTGTGAAATTTTTCAGACGATATTTTAACGATTCATTACTTTTAACCTTTATTACTCTACCTCTGTAAAATAACCACAGCTGGGTAGAGGAGTTTTCAGTAAAGTCTTGCCAATTTCACAATGGAGTATATATATCGATGTACAATCATATAAATATCATATTTGCTTGTACATAGAAAAGTTTCAACAGAAGAAGGTTGGGAGATGTATTACGTCGATGGTTACCATGGTTACGGTTCGTGAGGTGACATAAATTTTTTAAACTGGTTTTTAATCGACTTCCAGTGCAATTGCATAGTAAGTGGTGTGTTTTTAGTTGATCGTGTTAAATGAGACGCCGTTATAATACTGCATTTTAGATTGAAATTAAATATTTTGTGCGATTATTCAAGATGACCAGGTACGACATTTGTAGACTTTGTCTTTGCGTTGACGGAGGTATATTTGACATATTTGAGGAGAACAGTAAACTGGAATTTTTGGTAGAGGAAGCAATTGAGGATCTTCTTTGTCTGAAAGTAAGTATAAATTATTGAAACAACGTTTCCACAAGTGCAAAAAACCATTGTTATGTACTTTTGAGAAATGTAATCAATTATCAGCAAATTGTTTATAGTGCGAATTCTTAGGTTATTAAGGATATCCTTTCGAGTCTTTAAACTGTAAATAGACTTAATGTTATTTTTTAAGGTTGAGAGAGAGACGGCGTTCCCATGGCTATTGTGTTACAACTGCCTTTCAAAGTTAAGTGAGTTCCGGATTTTCAAACGTCGGAGCATTGAGAGTCAATTTGTGTATCGGAACCGCATTGAAAGTGGCGATTTCCCCAAACAAATCCAGATCAAGGTTAGTTTCTGTAGTGATTAGAAAAAAGGGTATTTTTGTTACGCACGGTACACAACACAGGAAGGCAATCATCCGTTTGTGTGCAAGGTGGATTGTTTTTAATGTAATAATACGATTCATAATGGTAGATCGGATGTCTAAGTGGAATATTTAAGACAATTTGATGATGGCGAAGCACTTCTTGAATCGCGACGAAAATTTAGGACAATATAAAGTTTACCCATTTACTTATTCCTAATTTTTTTTGCCAGTCATACCGAATGTATTTGGGTTTTGGGAAATATTTATTTCTGCTGGTATCGTCGTCCACCCCTATGTTCGCGAAGGCCGTAAACAAGTGTAAAATATTTGCGTAAAAAAATGAAGAAAATTTATAATTTTGCAAAATTCACAAAGGATGACAGAATGGTTCGCCAGACACAAACTCGGAAACTCTTAACTTCAGTTTCATTGGCTATTCGTGAAACCAATCCCGAATGGAGAATAAAATGCATTGTTTCATTTGTTCTAGATTAACTACGAAAACATATAGGACAGTAATTATGGGTTTCACTCCTTTAACAAAGTTCACTCTAATCTGCTGCCAATGAAAATCTTTACAACCTCCTAACATAACCTCACGACAAGTGCAGACTTTACTTTTCACACCGATGAGCTTATTGTATTGAACCACTTTTTTTATTATCGTTTACATGATTCCAAAAGAGTATTGGTTAATGGATTGGTACATGTGCCTGAGTCTTTATGTTGGGAAACACACATTGATATTTTATGCTCCAAGGTGGCATCTGGATGTCATCTTCTCAGAAGGATAATGTCACTTACATTTACTGCCCTCTCGATATTCTATGCCTACTGCCGACTGAGGTATGGAATAGTGGTTTGGGGCCATTCATACCATTCCAATAGACTTTTTAGACTGCAGAAATGGTCCATAAGAATACCTGGCAATATCTTAGGGAGAAATAGCTGTTGGGCCCGTTTTAAATCCCTAAGAATTCTCACATTACCCAGTCTTTTATACATTTTCCATACCATTACCTTTGTCTGTTTAAACAAAAACTTATTTAATCTTGTAACAAATGGTGATGAGCAAGACACCAGGACCGTTTCCCATAATCTGAGCTTATAATAGCAAAAGCCCAATTTATGTTGGTGCATAATTCATAAATCAACTACCAACCGTACCAAGAGAAATTACCAATTTTCGATTGTTCAAGACTGAACTGTACCAGTACCCGATTAATGGTACTTTTTATTCAATTGAAGAGTTCATGCCCTATACCATGTGATTGTAAGTGTCTCTGGTGCGGTGTTTTTTTTTGTATGAGTTTCTTTATTTGACTGTCTCTATTTTTTTTTTTAATTTTCCTGTATTACTATTGTTATTTTCTGTTTTAAATTGCATTAAGAATTTTTAAGTAACCAATGCTTTTCTATCTTTTAAAGAATACTGTAATTATTAACTTGAATTCACGAATGAGGAATGATAACCCTCATTGGGTAATAGTGTGTCCTTTGCGACAGTAATGGATAATACTATCATCTTGACATGTCCTATATTTGTACAAAAACAAATCCTGGGATCAATAAATCGTTATTATTATCATCGCCTACACTATGGTTTTAAAATAAGTTTCAACGTGTTTCTACGAAAATGGCCAGAAACTTTTTATAACCCGAGAAATCTTGACACTCTTTTATCTTCTCACGAGTATCTTTGTTACCGATATATATTTTGTCGATAAAATTTCCCTTAATCATTAACCGTCGACCGTTCTCACAGCAAGAAGACGCCCCCAGCCGTTTACCCAAGGTTATCGACGATGAGGTCACAAGGTCACACGGCACAGAGAGGTCAGCTGACGAGAATGGAAGTCCCACCAACGTTTGGACAGCATGCGTTGGGCCTGAGGCCACCGTTCCTGTCAGAGAAGCGCCGAAGAATGAAAGCAGATCGCCAGTTCCCTACGATGGCAGCTCTGATGATCGTGACAATTCATGTGTTCACGAAATGAATGGTTTGAAGGTAAGTAGTGTTAGTCTGGAAGTAGTGCTAGGCTTTCATACAGTGTCGTGTCCTTTCATATTGTTTGGTACCAAAGTAATGGCAGTTACATCAGGTATAAATATATGAATATGATTTTCTGGCAACCAGTGAAGTATCAATTACATACTGCCAAAAGCACTGAACTGATTGATTTTGGATACTGTTTTTCTCAAGTCTTCAGAGTCCTTTAGTTCCATACTCTGTGAGTGTCAATGTGGAACAAATTGCGCCCCTGTCACTTCCACAGATTGATCAGTGATTATTTTTTCTACCTCTACTATCGATGAAAACGTTTCCTCTCGGTCTCATTTGAATCTTGTTGCTAAATTATTCTCTTAAAAGTTGATAGCTTATACAGATATATATATATTTATTGCACTCCACTGTATTTTCATAAAAATACTCATTTGTTTATAGGTAGCTTAAAAGTTCTAGTTAACGGACTCCAGTTCAAACAGCCCTCCATTTTACGAAAAATCCTCCGGTTAATGAAAATATTCCCCGTCTCACGAGAAAAACCTCTGTATGCGGAGTAATGCTTCCATAAAAAAAAAACCTACAGTAGAAGTCCGCCATGACGAGTGATCGTTTTGCGTCGGTTGGTACACGTGCTAAAAAAAAATAGGGAGAAACGCCGATTATTACGGGTGGTCACATCTGCAGGATCGCCATAGCGAGTAGATTTTGCAGTGGTTGATTCTCTGGGTTGCATGAATCGCAGGGCACGCATTGCATTGTCATCCCTCGCGAATCTACGTTGTAAGGAAAGCTTTACGAGAAACTTTTTGGTGATTTTTACGAGAGGAGACTTTGTGGGTTTTATGCCACAGACTTTCCTGGGGAATGACCGAACAACTTATCTTGGAATCTGTGCTCCAGTCTGTCATTTCCTGGTGCTATTTTGTCCTTATGGCCGATTGGAATAAAAGAACATATGGAGCTGTGAGCTTGACTAGTAGACGCTACAGGAAAAGCCCATTTGTCTGTGTTGACCTTAGCAGGATGGCCAATCTCTCGACCCTCCTCTTATTTATGGAATCGCAATTGTCAACCGCAGGCCATACCTTATCTACGATTGTTCACGAAACGTAGCCAAAGATAATACAGATGCGTGACTTACATTAGTTACCAGTGCATGACTTTTTGAGACAATATTTTAAAATCTTTTTAATGAAACGATCTATTTTCAAGGCATTTGTGAATGGATTGAAACAACTACTTCATGGCTCATTTTCACCTACTTTTGGTGCCATAATAAATTCCGAAAGAGGAGAATTTAAATGACCGTCGGCTATAATATGTGTGCGTTATAACAAGAGATTTTTCGTCATTTATCAGCTCCCGTTATAGCGGACTTCTACTGTATTTAAAAAACTGTCTGAAATAGTATCAACAAATACCCGAGGCCCACTCTGCCCAAGGAATAGAGTTTTGGATGGATAATAGGCAACTAGCTTCCACGTGAATGACATGGCTGGTGGTGAATAATACTCTAACGATTCACCTTTGCTATTGCCATTTGTCATTTTAAATTCCGAAAGAGGTGAATTTAAATGACCGTCGGTTATAACGAGCATGCGTTGTAACGAGAGATTTTTCATCATTTATCAGCTCTCGTTATAGAGGACTTCCACTGTTGTTTACATTATTATTTTACTTGAACATATCTCATCACGTTATTTGATCGTGGGTTACAGGCGTGTTTGTGGTGTGGTACTTGCTTAGGACGAATACCACACCACAACTACCTCTTACGAAGAAGGTACTGACCTTGGGATAAGAAGAATAGGGACAATAGCTGAGGGTAGGAACCTCAACAGCTGTTCTGAGTGACAAACTGTCTTTTGGGTTTCCCACCAGCGGTTGTCGCAGCGGTGTGATACGGCACACGTTGCTCAGTGGAATTTGATATGCGGTTGAGGTTAGTCATGAATTATAAGAAATAAACCAAAGAAGCAACCTCAATTGAGGTTCTAGAGAATATGGTTTAATTATAAACAAATAAATTATGATTTTGTGTCTAATAATTACAAAAAATGGTCTCGCGAATTCTACACTCACACTTTAAAATACGAACTTTTACGAAAACAACAAATCTTCTTCATCAAAACAGAAGATTTGACAAATTTCTCACCAGACAGGGACTATTCCGTGCAAAAAAATTCTACATACAATATTACAATATTTCTATTTGATTGCACCACATGCATGGATTTCGTAGTGAGTTTTTCAGCGGGCATAAAAAATATTTTCTGCCAGAGGAACATCATGATGAGGCAGAAAGTGACCCTGGGCATAGGTCAATCACAAAGTACTCCTAATACTTACCTGATTCAGGCCAAGTTTGTGTTAATTAAAAGTTATATTTGCAATTACTCTATATATCATAAATAAAGTATAAACAGCATAAATCTATGCATCACTTTGCAGTGACAATAGATATAATGGCCAAGAGTACAATATTTTATTATGATGCATCTTAATTTCTTAGAGCATTTATCAAAATTATCCGTTATCTCATTTTTACTTGATTTGATTTTGTAAAAAACTGACAATACAGGTCCCTGTGTTGTTTAAATTCAGGTTCCTACTTTAATCGGGTACGTAAGGTGATATAATATTTATACATTTTTGTAAAATCATATTTATCAAAAACATATTTATATTTATATTCAATATAAAACTAGGATTTTTTTCCAAATTTAGACTCTGAAAAAGGGGGGTTGTCTTATATTCGAGTGGTCTTATATTCGGGTAAATATGGCAGATGAGATTCAAGTCCTCCCAATGGAGTCAGGAAGCATCACCAAAGACCAAAAAAGGCTGACACAGATTGCAGTAATGTAATGCTGACCTGTTTCTTCAACTCCCATTTATGTGGTATCATGAATACGCACCAAATTACGAATAATACCTGGAGGTTGCCTTCACGGTGTTGTATGGTTCAGTGTTACATGTGCTGGAGTGTTGAATTGGCTACTTCACCATTTGGTGCCCATTCGACCAGCCGTCATTACCCTACACTACTCATGTGACACATTTCATACTCTCCCTCTGTGAGTTCTGGCTCTTTCCCAAGTTGACAACTGGTGGAAAGGATGTTATTTGAGTTGTGTGGGGTACTTATGAGAAAACCAATGGTAGAGCTCCATTCCAAATGAAATGTTGCAGAGTTTCTTCTTTTCAGGTATAACTTTGTGAAATTTCTCCCTAGGAGAGTATTTTGAAGGAAATTAGAATGAAAACAATCTTTTTCAATGCTCAAAGGTCAATTACTTTGTGTATGCAACATGTGAACAACATAAATGTTGCTTCTTTGTTGTAATTAATCCTCAAGATCAAAGTTGATGCCAGTTGTCATCCTTGTCCACTCTTCCCAGGGAATGACCTGTTTCTGGAGCCAAGCATCCATGCGCACCTAGGTGCTATTCTGCGAGAGGTGTTCAGGTTGGGGCACGAAGCTCTTGACTTTGATGAACAATTTCCAGGATTGCCACCCTTCAAAGATTTGTAAGTGCGATTCTCATATGTATTTATTTTCTTACATTTATCCTAGAAGATTACACTAATTGCATCTGCAATTTGGTTGGGCAAAATTTTTGCAATAATTGATGATTTAAATGAAAGAGTGCCTTTGATAAATGTCTATGTACAGAGAAGTAATAATAATATTTTTATTTGCACATAAAATCATACAGATTTGAATATGCTTGGTCAGGATATAAAGTCATGCAGTAGTATGATGCATAATAGTATGGCATGCATTACAGTTGTAGCACTTTTACTAGAAGCTGCATAAATTCACCACTATTTTACTCTAAAACACACGATTGACGGTGAATCAAACTGAACAGCTTACCTTAAAAACACGTGATCGGCGAAATGGTCAAAGATATCAATTGTTCAAGAAAAAAAAGCAAATACTCTATTTACCACTCTCTTTAACGAGACAAAAATCAGTAATAAACATAAATACTATGAAATAACCATACAAACTTTGTTACTAGTTCTTGAACAGATATTATTATGCCTTGCTTTTAATGTGTTTTATGCAAAGCTGCAAGAATTTTCTTATTCTGCTGGGGAATTTTCATCAGGCATCTTCAATGTCCGCCCGTGGCCCCGTTCCGGATGGTTGCCAACAACTCCCGGTAAAAGTGGGCCGTCTTCTTGGAGCATTAATGGCTCAAGATGAAGCCCTTCCGCTCCTCGTAGTTTGCCGCCAACTTACGCTCCTCTCTGGTCCGAGCATGTTCCGCTCAAACGGATGCATGTGGCGGAGAGCGTTTCTTCATCGCTCCACCCGCTCAATGCGGCTACTTGTTGTACTCGCTCGAAAAAAGCATCTAAAAATGTCCTCGTGTGTACATTCGCAAAGACAGGTGAAAATCCCTGACAAATGAAGATGTATGCAGACACTCATCCTGACTATAAACAGATGTGGTAAAATGCTTGACAATGTTCTTTTGTCTTTTCTTTGAATGTTTTTGGGCTAAAAAGTGGTTTAAACTTTGATACTTATTTCTGCAACAAACAGTGGTAGGGCATTCCTTATTTCTGCAATAAATAGTGGTATGGTATTCCTTAATTTTCTTTTTCAATTTTGGTCTCAATCATAGCAAACTACCATGAAGTAAAGAATACTATATATTAGCTTTCTTTACTCTATGGAACTACATATTCAATATTATTTATCGACAAAATTAATCCATTCATGCTCTATAACACAATGCAATGATAATTCCATTATTTAACAGCCTTAAAACAAGATATATCCAGAATTTCGAAAATCCACGAATTACGTTTTTAACTGCTTGACCACCCGCCTTACTCACCAGATCTAGCCCCCAAGCAACTTCTTTTTGTTCCCTCGTCTAAGAATTGTGCTCAGAGGACAGTGATTTTTGTCAAATGAAGAGGCAATCACCTTCATGAACAATTATTTTGCAGAGAAAAACGTCAAGTACTTTTTGGACGGGTTACAGAGGTGGGAGAAGTGTGTAGTGTTACAAGGAGACTATGTTGAAAATGTTGAAAATATGAATTTAAAAAACTATACTACAGCGTGAAATACAATTTGAGTTCGTGGTTCACCGATTGCCTTCACGTTTACCCAACTTTGAAATGACCACCTCTCTTTTGAAAAGATAGCCCTAAATACTTGAATTGTCCTCGTTTGACCATCTCTCTGAATAAGAGTGCAAGTACAACTGAAATCAACTGGGCGAGGAGGCATCCATTTAATGAATTTCAAGTTGGTGAGACAGCCATCAAATGATCCTTATCTCTGGCCCACTCCCCACACACCCAACCTCAGCTCCCCCTTCCACTCTGAGGTCTCCCCAATCCACTTTTGGGTTTTTTCGAAGAGGTGGACAGTTGGAATCCAGCCCCCACTAATTGATTTTATTCCCGCATGACATGCATTTTCTTTTGTAATTGAATTATTTGCAAGTGAGTAGTTTTTCTGTGTGTCTATCACATCTAATGTGGGTATGTGGGAATGCATGCCGGGTGTGATGTCTCCCTCTCAAACCCCCCCCCCCCCCTGCCACATGCCCCCTTGTAGCAGTTTGCAGGGTATATCGTAGACGAAGACGTAAAGCGGAATAGCTTTCAGGGTTGCCACTTTTCATGAATGTTCAGTTGTTTATGTACAAGTGCACAGTTGCAATACCTGATAATTTTGGCATTGGCAATATTGGCCCTTTTCGAAGCTTTTTTGGCATAGCAATCATTGTGCGGAATGGGAGATGCTGGGAAGTGTGGTGCTGTATGGGGTATGTGGCACCAATGTCACAAGGCGCTGGCCTTTGGGCAGGAACAAAACTGTGGTTATTGTTCATAGTATATGTGGGTAATGAGGGAAATAATGTAGAATTTCTCTTTTGTATCCTTTTTGCAGATATGTTCGATTGCTATTGCAATTTGATGCTGTCTCCTATGGAGATGCCTTGTTCTCTCATGTGATATTGATGCCTTTAGCCCAGAGGCACAACCTCAATTATCGGCTACTAGTTTGGGGTGAGAGAGCAGATGTTCTACGAGCCTGCACTACATCCGTTTCCCAGGTAAAACTCTTTTCGAACCAAACATAACTATACTTTTATTAGGAACTAAATTTAATCTCTTGATTAGACCTAGTAGTGAAGGTCATATCAGTTCATTAAATTGTAGTGGCTCAGTGGTGGAACTCATTTCACTGAATTTACACAATCGTGAATATGAGTAATGTCTTCTTAAGTCAGTTCTTAAGAATAATTTCAAATTTTCACTTACTTCCAGTTATAACTACACTTAACACTATATTGTTGCATTTATATGACTCAGATATACATATATATATATATACACACATACACACACACACACACACACACATGAAGAAAAGCTCAGTGGAGCAATGTATAAGTATCTAAGATGGCACAAAAAGTACATAAA
>WURS02355238.1:0-17650 GCA_011762765.2 Rhinocypha anisoptera
ATGTATTTAACTGAAATCTACAATAGAAGGTGGTCTTACAAGACGCTAGGAGTGGTTGCTTTATACCCAATCCAGAGCATTGTTGCTAACCACAACAATATATTTTTAAAAAGTTATAAATTTTGCTTGGCAAATAAGTTTAGACTTAGTATGCCAACCTTTTTTAGTTTTCTTTTATTTATTTATTTATATTTCAAGCAATGTTTTACCAAGCTCAAAATGAAATTAATAAAAATCTAACGTTTTTCTTATTCAACAAAGGCGGAGAGTAGTTTGGATGGAGGTGGTAATGATGAGGATGAATTTAAGCAAAAATATAACCAGATTGAGAGTGGCTTTGTTGACTTACCGACTCATGGTACAGTGACATCACCCGCCGCAGCCGCCTTGGTGGTGTTTACACAGGATTCAAGCAAATATCGCTCTCGCGCCAAAGTCGATTCCAAAATGGCCACAAGTCATCTGCAATTACCATTCCTACTGGTGAACGCTACTTGCCCGATGGCTTGAGGAAATTGGAGAGTTCCTCTTGCCAGACCAACCAAGTACGCGTCTCAGAATAGTTGCCTGACACTTTTCTAGCTCACAGCGGATTTTGTTAATCGTCAAACAAGTATATAATGCATTTCCAGTTTAGATACGATGCGAACTTTAGAACCATGTTTAATTATTTTCAATTTTAAAAGAAACGTATTTAACACTTTTAAACAATAAGAAATTCAGATTCTTTATCAAAAGCTTCTTATTTTTTTAAAAATTGTTTTAAAATGTCTTGGATTGAAAGTGACTCTTAAAACCCAACCGATTGTTAACCGAAAATAAATAAATAAGCTGTAATTCCAAAGTTACAACAGTAACAAAATATGAAACAGAAGAATAAGTCTTATTGTTTTTTAATTTAATTTACTTAAAGTTACTGCCATTTTAAAATGAATAGTTGTTGAATTTGATGCATTTTAATATATTAAAATGCATCAAATTCAATAGATCATTCTATAGATCATTTCTGTGTCTAGGGATATGAGAAGACTTGCAACCATACTTTGCCAGTGTTACTTAAACACTTTTGTAGCAAATAAAGTCTTTCTTTTTGAATGTCTCATTCGTTGAACTCGATGTTCACTGGTCAGAAGATACCGTACAACTCTTGATACCATGGTTTCTCCAGTTTAAGCCAGTTACTAATAAAAGTTTGTCTACGATAAAACATTGATGTGGGTTCGTGTATTTATTTATGCACATAACTTTGCCATTATCAATATGATATCATGCATTAGAGAGCATACTTTTCGCATAAGCATTTTTTGCTTATTGTTCAATTCAGGAGTTTATTGGGAATTTTCGTACGTAATTTAAGTAAGTTCCCAATGAGAAGATCGAATTGATCTGTTCGTCTCCTCATAATGTCAACTAACACTATATCAACAAAAAATCTTCTTGTATCTTTTAACTAACTTTACTTAATATCATGGCGCCATTGAATGCAATTCAGTATTTCAATTGAAATTTTAACTACAATGGCTCGTATTCTTCTCTAATTTAACTTTGGGTTGTACGCATGCTGGCAAAACCTCTGCATCTAACATATCTTAGTTAATAACTCAGTCATCCTTTGGTGTTAATTAATAGTTTCTTCAAATAGTGTGGTATATGAACGAGAATCAATTCAATAACATATTGGAACTGTAACATCCTAGACGCGTCGTACTCAACGCAACTTTATCTTGCACGTAACGTTGTATTGCAGAAATACTCAAACTGTGTCTTGCGTGTTACCTGCAAATATTTTTTTGCTTGTATTCATAGACCAGTCATGACTCATGAGACAGACATGTCTTGCATATTTGATCTGTTTTTTATTATATACGTTACAAAAGTTAGTTTTTATTTTTATAATGTTCTAAACTGATAAAAATCATATGAAATAAAAAATACTCAAAGTTTAATACTCAAATTTTAAACAATTTTAAAAATAGCTTTGAGTCTAAAAGGACACGACAAAGGACAAGAGACGAAACAATGCAAAATTTTTAATTATTTATGATAGTTCTTTTTTGAATTTTAATTTTACTTAATTCAAACTTATTTGTTTTCTATTGAGAGATATAGTTTAATAATACTATGAATTAATTTGATAATATTTAATCATAAATAAAACTATATAATACACAAGTAAATTATTTTTGAAATATAATCTTTAAAATTCTAATCAAGTTTAATAGAAGTAATAAGACATTAAGTAGTAACTGAGAAGGAAAGGACAAGATTGAGTTGAAATGATTGACCAGAGTGGAGTGAAGGTCAAGTGTGGGGTCTAGAGTGAGCACTTGCGCACCATGAGATACTCGGAAAATTGTTGTCCCTCGACACCGCCACCGTTGGAGGCCATCACTCGGAATCCGTTGTTGAGTAAGCGTACGATGGTCTGGAGCGAGTTGAGCTTGCAGAAGCCATTGAGTGGAAAGCGAATCACGTGCTTGTCGTCCTGGTTCCACGCTGCGGCCACCTTGCTTGAATCCATAATATTCTGGCTGATTTCGGGAAAGACCTCCTCGATGAGAGCACGCTCGCCACTGAGACAGACTCGTTCGCCGAGTTCGGGTGAGATGTTCACTGCCAAACATTGGTAGTTGCACTCCTCTGTCTCCGGGGTGTCGGTCTTGGGCGAGCCCATCATACTATCGCTCGTGTTACTGTTGATTCGAGAACTTGACAGCGAGAAGCATATCTTCCGATCAGACTCGTCCACTCTCATTCTCTTGGTGGACAAGTTCTGCACAAAGTTCTTGCCACCATTTTGCTCGTGAGGTGAACTATTACCACTGCTAATCTTTTCTTGTCGAACCTGTTCCAGTAGCCTGCAATTAATACCCATAAACATATTAGAATAACCAAAACAGTCGAGAAAATGTTTACTTTCATAATTACCTCAACAGTGGTTGAATGTCATAGAATTTTGCCTCCTCATACAGAAGATCAAGCTCATCAAAGTTGTCAGGTATGACCAGAGTACCAGTTCGTAAAAAGTTTAGAATGTGACGAAACATTTTGCCATCTCGATCAATAAAGTAGTGCTGCTTGAGACTGTCAAGCACAATCGGAATTGAGCCATTAAACATTCGAGCTAACCTGCTATCGGGATGTCTAGGAAGGAGAACAAAGATAGAGAGTTTTAGATAAAGTTGCCAAAACGGTGAGTTTGAAATGTATTCATCCTTCAAGAAACTTACTTGGTGAGTGTTTCGAGTGAAGAAGTGTAAATGGAGCCGCCCACGTCAATGTGAACCGGAGCTGTGTAGCGAGAGGCAGCGGCAACGCACGGTATGCCAGATATCTTGTGGTTGAGATTGACCATGCTCGAGTAGACTGAGTTGGTGGGCGAGGTTCGCGCCGGAGACGAGTTGGAGCTATTGCTGAGGTAAGCGCCGTGCGAAGAGTCGAGGCCAGAGGCCGCGCCGTGCGACGAAAGCACACTCATCCTGCTTTCAGTGCACCAATTCCTGCACAGCGTGAGAGCCATCATTAATCTTGAACTTTACAACAAAAACTGCATCAACCCTCCCTAGTGGCCTAGGTGTGTCTTGTCCTGACACCAGGGCTCACTCACTTGCCATCCCTACCGAAATTGACTGTGAGTACATCTCCTCACCCCTTCACAATAGCCAATCCATCCTACTCCATCTGGGCAAATCGCAATCATCTGTCCTCATCACTCGTCCGTGTCATTCTCGCCCTCTAATCAGAGTGATTAATTTGCGACTCTGCCATCACCGACAATCTACTAGCAATTGAAAAGCGTAACAAGTGTTAAGTTGTATGTACCACAAATCCTCGAGTATTCTCTAGTACACTATCTATATAAAAGTATATATGTATACAAAGTTTGTCCTATTGCAGACAATATTGGTAGATTGAACTCTTAACAATCCATCTCAAACTACCTGGGTTTTATAGTCTTTGACCATCTTATAGTAGAATTTAGAGTAACAATGATTTTAAGAGAGTTCCGATTGGCTGTCCAATAGTCACAGACACTCGAAACTTGTCGCGTGACACATGTGTTCAAGCGAACTGCGTGGTGAAAAGAGTTAAGAGAGAGAGAGAGAGAGAGAGACCCGATTCGGGCTAATCAAAGGCATTGCGCGATTACTTTTGACCTAGGCCGGAGCCTGTCCAGAGATAACGACAAAGTTTTTTCCAATTTAATTTTTCTTCATATTCACTTTTCATTTCGCTTACTTCCTGAATATCTTTAATTAAACCCATTATAATTATTAATTAATAATGTTAAGCTAAATATTTTCTAGTGAACAAAGCTTTCCTTGTTATGGTAGTCGAAAATTAACTTTATCTTTGAAATGACCGATTGTTTGCTGAATCCCTCTCTAGAGAATTGCGCGCAAATCTGAATTGTGGGAAGCATCCATTTAAGCTATTGGTGCCGATCACGGCAATTAAAGTGGGCAGCTAAACAAATATGACGGATCTATGAAAAGCTGCCAGAATCGATCCGAGCTAGTTTTGCTCAAATACTAGAGCCACTGTGGTCACTAATTGAGCCTTCTTCGATCCGATCGCTCCTTAGAACTGATTGCTGTTTGAGTGTTAACGAACCTTGCTAGCTTTTCTTTTCTTTAATCAATTAACAATCGATAAACCTTGATTTGTCTTTTTTATTATTTAATAAGTGGGCAAATAAAATAAAATTTTTCAATTTAATCCCGAGATCAATTTCTAATTAAGTACTTCTATTATCGTCCTTAGTGAACGTAATAATAAAAAATGTAATTCACAAATATATGTTCAAGTAGTAGTTGCTTTTGACCATACAATAAATTCTGAAACTTTTCATTAAAAGAGCTCTCATTCATCGGCTGCTCACAAACTTTTGGCAGATAAGGGCATACCTCAAGTTCAGTTCGAGTTCGTGAGTGACTGCGTGCTGGGTTGGTAAGTTAAACGTTGCGGAAGAAGACGAGATGATGATGATGATCGCCCAACAGAGATGGATAGAAACAATGCGAAACGAACGATCGGATCTTGCGGCTAGCTTTGCAAATCAATTTGTCAAGAATGCATTTAGCCGCACCATTTGTCGATCAAGCATCGGAGCGATAGAAATCTTGAAGACTCTGTCGGCCACTAACCGCAACGTTCACGACCAATGGCGTGAGGAGTGCGTGTCCTGAGCCAAGCGATTGTAATCGGTCGTCAACAGTGTTTTGTTGTCGAAAGGGGCACGCAACTTGTTTCGTAACTTTTCAGCTTGAGAGATGTCCGCAATCTGGCAATTACGGTCGGCAAGCACAAAAAGAAGCCACAATACTAGAATAGTAATGGTAGAGCATCACTTTTCAAAACGAAATGATATTACAAATTGATTATGAATCACAATTGGAGGAAACGAATTAATAGCTAGGTTTTGGTTGCTCCAAGTGCAGATAGTGAAGATGCCAAAGTTCGAGTGAACAAAAGTGAACATGTAGACGACGAAGAGCAGTTCATTTATCATGTGATGACATTTGCTATCCTCGAACGGTGAGATTAAAGAAGCACGAGTGTGAAGCGTGGAACAGGGCGTGTGTTTCGAGCCACGCGGTCCGAATGAACCAAGAACGTAGGCACTGAACGCGCCACACTTTTATATCCAAAAATCGAGGAGTGGAGAAATGGCGCGAGAGACTACCCCAGAGATGTGGTGTGGTGAGTGAGTGCCATGGCCGCGCCAGTGGCGAGTTGCAGCTGCAAGCACCGACACAGCACCGATACGGCAGAGATGGCACCGTATAGCAGGAGGCCGCGAGGTGGACTGGCAGCGAGCGCGGCTCGAGCAGGCCAGCCGAGTGGCGAGTGGAGCCAGAGAGCGAGGCATGACTGCAGTCTGCAGCAGTGGCAGCCAAACCGCCCTGGGCATCTCGAGGCAACATTTGCCAAACACTCTCCCACTGCTGCTCCCTTAATATCTTTACTTTTCCCTCTGACCGCAGGCCATTTGCCATAGTCATCCACATTAGGAAAATCAGCTGCAGCCTGTGCCAGGCATTTCTTTGATCCAACAATCGACCAGAGCACAAGATTGCCCTAGTCAATAAAAACAAATCTTCAACGGCATTGAACCTAATCTGAGTGAAGTGCGCGCATAATTCTACTCCATTCTGTATCCACTCACCAACTTGTCTGCCTACTACCAACGAGTGTTTCAGTTGATGGGTGAGAAGACGAGAGATAGAAAACATCCCCCGGGTTTGTCAACAACCAAATCTATAGTAGGTAGTAGTTGTGGACGTAAGAACAGCGTTCACTAGAATTTCAAATTAAAAAAGATATCACACTGGCGTAGTGACCACTGCTAGTAGCTGAAGGCGATATCATGCCTCAGGTGATGCGGGTCAACACGATGAGCCAGGCTCGGTTGCACTAGACCCCACTCAACTTGGGTCGAAGTTCTCGGTGCCGTTGCCAACTGCTATCGCTTTGGTTCACTCATGGCAGGAGCAGCCATTGAGTGTTGCCTTGAGCTTCGATGTTTGATCTAGCAGTGTAGCCGGGGGCAATGTTGCCATGCCGAGCTGCTAGTGTCTGACAATCAATTCAGTGCAAACAATAAGTACGAATCGAGTCGAGCAGGCGCGCTCTATCGATGCTGTTCCAGTCGCGCATCTCCTCATCAACCGAATGTCGCCTTCAGCGTTGGTTTGATCTAGAATAGTCCTGCGGCAAACTGTCAATTCAATGCAAATAATAATAATAATAATCAAGATAAATATTTTATACTGCAGTTTCTTCGGTCTACATAGTCCGCAGCTAAGGAGCTTAGTGAGAAGTGCCACCCCAGAATCTTCTTTGTTGTTGCTATTGAAGGTAGGACAGGTCCATGGCTGTGCTGTACTGCGTTGTGTCACTCACTGCATCTCGGAATCGGAGCACAAATCTACCCGCCTGCGCGTACAGGTGCGATGCGATGTGCGCCTCATCGCCACTCCAATCGGACACAAGTGTAGATCGCACTGACCACTGAGGCTAGTTGAGTTGCCACACCGAGCCTGCCAACTGATTGGCTTTTCATTACCATATTCATCATGTGAAACGAGCACAGTATGCGATTGTGAGTCGAACTCAGACATACCACCGATAGTGCTGAGGGCAGTGACTGAGTTGAGCAACAATTACCTCGCAGCTGATCTCGCCGCTAACTTTGCTAGCAGCATCGCCAACTGTCAGAGCAATTAATAATACAAATGCATAATCTCGTCGAGGTATCAGAGAGAACAAGGCAAGGTAATCGTGCTTTACCTGAAAGATTTGCTCCACGCGCTCAACACTCGGCCTCGGGCAGTAGTACTCCCTGCCAAGCGGTGCACGCATCGTTTTGTGCCTCAGACGGTCGCTCATGACAAACAATATGTCCAACTGGGCTCACTTTGCACACCAATGCTAGCTGACACTTTCAGTGTGTGACGAGTCGCTCATGGGATGAACTTACTCGGATGACCATCTCATCGCCGAGAAAAGATTACTTGGAGAAGTCACTCAGAAGCGTTGATTAATTACCACAGAGCACTTTGGCGGCATTGTTCTTCACTTGCAAAGGGAAGTGAACTTTCTCATCTTGGCATTATTCTTGACGTTTATTTCACACGAACATCTCTCGCAGTGGTGTCTGTGTATTTTGAATTACACTTTCTCATTTTATAGGATATACTTGACATGAAATTGACTTGCCATTAATTAGTTAAATGACATTTTGGATACCTGTAATAAAACTTTGGTTATGTATTGTGTTAACTTGGCACAAATATTGATATGGATTACAAGGGTTACCCTAAACTACAAGCCCCCTGTATATCAAAACTGTTATGCTGGCAGTATTCATGAAGATCAAATAAAGATTTCATGTTCATTTATTCTATTGAACTAGGGTTCTTAAATGTTTGAATTAAGCCCAAATTTTAGACGACGTAGAAAAATTGTCTGTGCGTTATCCGCAACTGACTTATCAGTAAAGTGTAGTAAAAGAGAGCACACGAGGCTTGTTTGAGATCTAGACACCACATTAAGCGGATGGTGCCCAGCAGCGATTGTTACCAGCGTTCATGTTGCAGATAGATAAATAAATAATCTGCATTGGAAGTATCGCGCGCCTACTCTGACACGTTTGACTCTCCTAGACGCCTGCAGTGATAGGCCAAAATGAAGAGTGCCGTTGGCGTAGAGTGCGATGGCAGACGACGCGTGCGAATTAAGTTGACTTGGCCATGGCCCGAGCCAGTAGGGCAACAGTAGCATCAGTGACCAATTCAGTGCCAGTGCGGACGGTCGGCTTGGTTAGGCTTGGATCATTGAGCACCGTGTCGAGGAGGACAATGCCAACAATGAGCCCGCGGGCTGGCTCCACTTTCAAGAGCGCTCGTTTGCTTGCACTTCCTCTCCGGCAGTGGCGCCGCTCACGCTCGCTCGGGATGTGACTGATCAATAGCTCGATTTCTACCATACTGCACCGGGAAAATAGAGCTCATTAAATTTATTTAGTGCCTAAGTAAATTAGCACAAGTGACCAGTGAAGATTTACAAGTCGATGCTTCAGGCGCCACAGTCTGCACTTCATACAAATCACACTGGACTGGCGATTCATTCCTGATGGTGACCGGCGTTCCACAGCATACCGACACCAAGTTCAATCGATTGATTCTTCTGCCAGCAACAAGATTGCATGCAAGCTCATTTTGAATTTAGCCAAATATACTGTTTAATATCAAAATGGAGTTATTGTTGGCTATAGTAAGGGAGTCCAGCTGCTTTGAGGAAGGACAAGTGAAATCGACAGACCAACGTGAGTGAAACGGCCAAGACAATGTGCGCCAAGTTGTGGAGTGAATGGCGTGATGGCGAGAAGAGGCAAGTCCAACAAGATTGCTTAGCCTGAGGCATGCCCTCGGGTCCTAATTGACGCGCGCTTGCGTTGGATTAGTGCTTTGCCGCTTTGGGAGACTGTGGGGCGCCCGAGACAGGCCAAGGCAACCGTGCCGACTCAGCTACTCAGCTCACATATGCTTTTGGACTTACTCATCTCAACCAACAATGCACACTTCTGTCGAAACACGTAGACTGACGTACTCATTCGTATCTGATACTTGTAAATAAATAAGATAAGTGTAAAAATTGATTAAAATTCAAAAACAATATTGGTAATGCTTACAAATTCTTGAATTTAATTGTGAAATTGTCAACCAAACAAATACTCGTATTTATTTATTGTTGTTGTAGAGGAATTTTTAATTAACTTTTAAGCTATGATGTCATCATCACAACTCGACACCTGTTTAGTCTTCTCGGCGATCAACTCGTCGCTAGTGACATTTAATTCGGTATCTGTGCGAATAGTCTTGCAAGCATTAACCTGATTATCTTTGGTGTTCTCAAGTTCAATAACACTGAATTTGGTTTCAAAGTAGCCATGATCAAGCATCTGAGTCAGTGTGAGCCGTTTGTTTGGATCTTCTAAGAAAAGTTGACTTAAAAAATCAAATATCACTGGATTGATGCGATGTTTTGCAGCAAATGTTTTCCATTGGTCTACAAAGTTGTCTGATTTGGGATTGAACACATAGTGATCTGTGTGGATAGCTGCAAGCAATACTCCAATGGCCCAAATATCAACTTGCCTCGGATCATGGTAATCACGGAACGCCTCTGGAGGCATATGGTAGTTGTGGTGGGAACGACCTACCGATTTTTGCTTTTTAAAACTCTTCTTGATAGCGTTCCAGAAAACAACAGCTTTACTCCAGTCACAAATCTTAACTTGGTTATTAAAATTAATCAGAATGTGGTTCAACTTGAGAGCACAATGTGCAATGGCACGTTTATGAGTAAATATAATCGCCTCGCAAACTGCTTTTAACCATTGTTGAACACTTGACTGTGTAAATTTTTTTCCAGATTTGATCAAATCTACCAGATTTCTCGATTCCACATGTTCCATAAAAATGTAAAGCTTTAAATCAATTTGAAAAATGTCGTAAATCGGAATGAAAGAAGTGTGAAGATTCGAACAGTCAGCGGTGCTAAAGTATCGGGAAATCTGAGGAAATGTCTGCAGCAAATGTTTCCTTCTACTTTGGGTATTAGAAGTGAGCAGCATGATTTTGCATGCAATTGCGGTGCCTGATGGATGAAGAGCATGAAAGATACAACTCTGACTAGTAGAAGTGATTTCTTCTTGTCGAAGAATGCAATAACCCTCGCGTTTCAAGGCTATCTCGTCATAGTAAACGCGAACAGTTGGTTGTGACTCAATTTGCTCAACGGCTTCACTAAGTTCATCTGCCGTATGGGTTAGTTCATTATCCCTGAACACGCGTTTTGCACTTGAACTCTCTTGCCGCTTGCAATCGGACTTTGGCAACACTTTGCTTTTAACCAAATCACTTTTAGTTTCTTTCTCCTTTTCATCGCATCCTCTTAACTTGATATTAGTATTATTTATTAATTGAGATTTTTTACTTTTTTTGCACCGAACTTCTTTCAGATCCACTCGGCCATTTGACTTTACAGTTGTCTTATTACTCTTCCCTATTTTGCTGCTTTTTGACTTGCAGATCACAATGACAACCTTGTTATAGTTCTCGTCTTTGGCATCAAGAAATACGTGAGGAGTTGTTTTAAGTGACATAAACTTGTCCACTTCATTGCTTTTTATCTTGATTTCCAATGAGGCAGAGTTCTTAATCATGTCCACAGATGTATCTGATTTATTTGTAACAATCAAACTTGTAGTTCGTAATTCTTCAGGTTTTTCTGGCTGTGATTTGGCTGAGACCAAAGACGTAAGTTTGTCAGACATTTTACTGTACAAATGACAGCAAAACTGACTCGTTTTAAAACTTTTTCAAAACAGCTTTTCACATTTAAAAAACAATCAGATCACAATAGAAGCCCCATATCGAGAGATATATTTATATATTTTCTTATAAAATAAATGTGATTAATATGGCTGGATAACATTAACAAAGTAAAATTATTTTTAGAAAAAATTAAATCAAGTAAACCGCAGGAGATCTAATTTAATTAAAGAATTTTCAAAGAATGTGCTACCTAATTCGATTAGGCAGTTCAGTTGCTAATCGCAAGCAGACAGAATCAATGGCAAGCCAAGCGAACCGAGCCTACCAATCAATTCATCACTCGCTGCAGTATGTCATATTTTCTATCTTTTAAGTTTTATATAATATTTTTATATAAATTAAATTTTTTTGTTCAACTTGCACATGGTGTCACACTCGACCACAATATTGCATCTGAATGATTGACAAATTTCAAGCGTTTTTTTCTTTGCAAGTAGAACAAGTAGCTTTGCAAACGATGAATCGCATTTAGCTTCTAGAATGCTCTTAATTAAAACGTTGCTGTCTTTTCGTTAAAAAAAATAGCAGCATAAAACTAGTGTGAACGTGTGAGGAAAGAACGTTTGCCTGATTACGTCTTAGCACATATTTATCTAACTAATTGGTTCTGATTAAATCTAAAAAATAAAACACTAGTTAGAAGAAGACAATCGCTATAGGTGTGTGTGTGTATGACATGCAAAGTGCCTCGAAGGAGATCGGGAGCATTTAGCTTACGTGAACTGACGATCGACTGGGACGAGTACCTCGATTGACTAATTAAATTAGCATTCTACTTGGTTGCTTACCAAAACTCACATACACAGCGTTTGTTGCATAACTTCTAATTATCAGATGGAGCTTCTCACTCAACTCAAATTTTCCTCTCTTTCTCTCTTTCCCTTTTTTCTCCCAAATGGCATGTTTTTTGAAGCCTAAAAATACTAATAAAACAAGTGTTCACAACAACTTGTTACAGCACACGATAAGGATCATAGAAGAAGAGCAACAATCAGTCAATTAGCGTTGCATCGCATTAGGACGGGTCGAGGCGCCATAGCGAGAGGCGCGTTAGATGAGCAACAACGGTGGCAAAGGGCAGATGCAAAGTGATGCCAACTGGGCAACCCATCAGACGCTGTAAAACAGTCAACCGATCGCCATCACCAATCGATCATCGGACACTCTCCAAGGCGTGCCGTCCTTTCCTCCTTTTCACGCTTGTTCCATTATTACTTCTCAATTTTTATTTAGACGCTTCTTTTTCACAATTTCTGATTATATAATTTTTAAAATAATAAACAAACCATTTTACGATTTATATATTTTGTAGAATAATAATTCGGATATTTCACAAGTTTGTATCTAGAATCCTAAACACTAATAAACATATTTTATAAATAAAAATTTATAATTAATCAAATTATTTGTCAGCACTTCAATAAAAAAACAAATTACATTAAATATTAATTAAAATAAAACAATTTTATTTGATGAAAATCATTTTAATAGTAATAATTATTATTTTAATACCAAAAAAATCAAGCAATAAAAAAGTAAATCTATGATGTGTATTGTACTAAACTATTTTGAATAGAACATTTTGGTGTTTAGAATACAAATAGAAGCTCTTTAGTGCATTATAAAAAAATAAATTGTCAAAATTTTCATTATTTTTTAATTTCTATTTGAAACAATAGAGGGCTCTTCTTGTAAGAATTGAAACAGGGATGATTTTCTAGGCTTAGGGATTATTTTACCCAAATGCTTAAGCACTGTAAAAGCTAAATTAAGTGCCCATTTATCGCTAGGCGACGCCACAGTCTATGGAAGAAAACAATAGGAAAATTATTACTAACCTAGAAAAATAAGCTTAAATTGAAAACACTTCTTAGAATTATTTATATTTTTTCATGTTATACATTTACAATTTATAATCTTTACAATTTATTTTTTAGCATTTTTTATTTTATTAATTTTGTAAATTATAAAATTATTTAAATAAAATTTGACTTGCAAGTAATTTTATTAATATTATAACTTAAGTTTGCTTTCATTACATTACATTGTTACCCTGATTTAAAGAAGTGAATAATGCATGTGCATTGAAAGTTGCCAGATGGCAGCACAGAAAAATGCGCGCAAGTTGTGTTTATTGACAAGCAAAATGTGTGCTCTCAGTGTCCCCATCTGAGCAATGTAGATGAAGCATCTCACCGTTATGATCATCCCACCTCACTGTGTTCTTCTCTCTCATAACTCATCTTTCTGGAATCCTTGTCGTCACTAACTCGCCATTTTCCATGTTTTATCATTGAAGAAGTTTGCCTTCTACAAGGATCCACTTTTTTCACTGGCGAGCTTAAATCTCAAAAATCAAACTTAAAAATAAAAATAAATTAAAAATGGATGCTTGCAATGGCAGTCCTTTGCGGAAACTGTTTCGACAGTATAAAGAATTTTGTCTATCACATGTGTTTAATGTCTCCGACAAAGATGTATGAGTTTTGTTATTATTATTATTATTATAGTTTAGAATAATTGTTTTTCTTAAATGATTGATTTATAATATTTTGTTTATTTTTTACTTAGGAGAAGATTGCTTTGATGAAAAAAGTGATTGGAGATCTCTTGGATCAAAATGAACAATTGTTGGAGATGATAGCCGAAGTGGAACAATGTGCCGATCTCAAAACTGATCAGCTACGCCAATGCTTGATCAAGACAGCTGATGCCACAAGTCAAATTGGACTTACTCTGTCATCCTATGAGATAGACTTGAAGAAGATTGTTCAGTACCAGATTCCCTCCTTTATTGAATGTGGTGATCTTTTACAAAAAGTCAATTCCTACATTGATGTACTAGAAAGCGAAAACAATGAGCTGAAGCAACAAAATGATTTATTGTTTCAAAATGTTAAGCATCAAAACGTGGAACTGGTTCAGTATAAAAATATAGTCTGCAATCTCATCGATGGTACTAGGTCATTTTCTCCTCTATCATGGTATGTTTCTGATTATCTTTTTTGCTAAAACTAATTTTTTTTATTTAATTAAGCTTTAGTAGTAATTTCAATGTTGATTATCTGGAAGTTGTGCTGGAAAATAAGTTGCTCGAGGAGGAGAAAAATGTAACAGATATGGTTTGTGCTAATCTATTGGATGAACTGATCTACTCAATCGAGGTCAATAACATGCCTTGCTTTGATGTGGAAGATGAGGGCAAATTCGGCGAGAAATTGAGTGCCATTGACTACCAAAACGGTGTTCTTTGTGACATCAATGATAACTACGAAATTGATGAGTTGGAATGGATTAATTCATGGAGTACAGCAAGCTCACTTGATCACAAGTCAAGTTATACAAGTCTTTTGGACTTGCTTTCAACTATTTTGAACGAGCTTAAATTGAAAAATTCTGTGATATTCGATATGAGACGTCAACTCGTTTCGTCTCGAAGTGAACTGTCCAACATTCAATATGAATTCTGCCAAAAAGAAATTGAGATCTTGAACGCATTTATTGAGCTTAAAAACGAGCTAACTGAGCAAGACCATAATAGTGCTAATCTATTAAGATTGATTGAAGATCTCGAACAAAGCGTCAAACAAAATCTGTTGGTGAAGGACAATGCACCTGATGAGTTATCAACAGTAAGATCTGTTGAAAGACTCTCTTTGATAGACCCTACTTTAACCAGTCATTTACCTCAAAGAGATGCATTTGGTTGTGTGGCACCTATGCAAATGCATTTGGCTTACTAACTATTCCTAGTCGTTCGGCATGGATCCCAAATCAAGTTTTTACAACAATAAACTTTTACACTATTTTATTTAATTGTTTTATATAAGTTTTTTATTCTTATGCATTAATTATCAATATTCTTGATATTTTTCTAATGTTTGTTGCTATTATATAAAGTGTATATATAAGGATTTAATGTACCATTTTATTTTTAAAACGATAATTTACTAAACTATAAAGCATTGCTCAATGGAGTTTACGGAAATTAATGATGGCCATCATTTAATTTGATTAGCACTCTGTGCAAGGAATGATGTGCGTGTGTGCTATGGGGTTGATCATGCCGAGGAGGTGACGCACATTCTGGTTTATTTAGTAAAAAGACTGCATTCCTCGCAATGATGTGTAAGAATTAATATTCATAATACACTCAGCAGCCAAAATAATGGGCAGATTTGGGACTCGATTTGCACTTGTCCTCTGATCCAAGAGCCACAGTGACGCCTCACTAGTCCAAATCGACCGGGCTGCCCACCACTCACTTCTCACCACACTTTCCACTCTCTACCACATAGACAAGTCAACTTAATAGCCACCATTTAAACATCTAAGTTTTATTTTTGTATTTTACTTTTTAACTACAACAGTTTCGTATTTTACCCTGTTTGTGGTATAATCACGGCGGTACATTTCATTAAAATTATTACTTTAGATTAGTTTGCTACTGTGATCCAACTTGAGATACACAGACAGCTTATTAATTCAAATCAAAAGTGTAGTAAAGTCAAAAAAGCAAACAGAATCACTCTAGGGCCGGTCATTCTTTTAAGACTCTACTAGAGTATACTGGCTCTGGTTGTACACGAAACACGGTGTAAATGGTTTTAAGATTGTGACGATCAAGTTAACTTGACTTTTGTTGTTGTTAAGTAAGCCCAAAATTGGTTTAAAAACAATTCAACTTTAGTTCCCTCAACCAAGTTTGCGTGATTAGCACAAATAATAAAGTAAAGCAGAGTAATAGGAAGCTCGAGGGAGCGGGGTCTAAGCCATGGTGGGCCCTGCAAAAATGGCACCACGTCACTCACTGACAGTGATTCGAGCCCGGCAATCGTCACCATCATTGTTGGTAAGGAAAAATTATTGTTTTTAATAGTTTCTCGATGGCTTCTAGATTACACTGGTGGCCGGAAGTCACCAAAACCACCACCAGTACCAGATTGGTGTCGACCAGCACTAATCCGACGTGATAGCATGGGTAGCACCAATCCCACCTCACTCCGCGCCGCGATGACCGTCCACCCTTATCGTCCAAAAAATATTAACCTTATTTTTTTCGTGCGTCCAGTATTCGGTTTTTTTTTGCGCCCGGAGCGCCTTCATTTTTTTTTCTTTCTCGTCGCACAACAAGCAAAACTCCCGCGCAAACGTAACGCTTCCCTCGCATGAAATAATAAAGATAATGATGAATAACACACGAACACGGCGAGGAAGGGGGTAGTCGAACTTTGCGAAGTGCACGAGTTACTATTTTTTTTGATTCGCGGCACGAAGTCGCAAAATTTTTTATTAGAACGCAGCGTTGAGTGAGGTGAGGTGAAATGTGAGGTTTGGTTTATTACACGTACGTACTGGAGAGGGAGAGTGAGGCCTATTTCCCTATCCCGCCGCGATGGACGACGCTTCATAATTTATTTCCGGGACCCTCTTACCCTAACTCCTTCTTCCGCTTATCAATTTTTAAAATTTATCCCGTCAAACTTCCTTCGTGCACTTCTGTGAGCAGAGAGAGGCAGATGGCATCCCTGTCGTGGTTTTTTTTTTAATTCGTGTCGTCAAACTCGCGGAGACGAAGACATACGCTTTGACGGTTTCGGGTTGAATGCGACGAAGTTTGAGACACCCTTCCTTGTGTGTACAAACACAAACGCGCGGTAACAACAACAACCAGTTTATCCGCGGCAAAGGCGACACGTCACTCGACTCAACCCTCTCTTGACCCCGGGCTCCAGAAACCGCTAATTCTTCAGCCCGAGGGATCCTCAGAGGGCTGCTACCGAAACGTCATCCTCCCAAAACCCCTTTCCCCCCCCCCCTTCCCCCGCAGTCATCGTCCTCTCTCTCTCCATCACGTGGAGCGGGCTACCGCTGTGACCTCGGGGGGAGGGAGGGTCTTTTCCTTCAGAAATATCTACAGAGTATGTACCAAATAAAAGCATTTCAAAACAGTTTGTCAGATTTGATTTTATTGAAAAATAAAACATGCAAAAAGTACTGAATATTGACTTAGAGAGATCTAATAATGTTAGTTCGTGGAAAGTTGGAAATTTATTTAAGAGTTCAATATAGTTATCTATCAGTATATTGGTAACTTAAAATTATACCTCCTGTTATTATCAGACCTGGAATTGAACACACATTCCTAAATGCATGTTGCCAATGTGTATTGAGCTAAATTGTTCCTCAAATTCAGGTGACCATGTGACTCTCTTGAGTTAAGTGAGGCAAGGATGCACCCATTGCCTTTTTGTCAGTGTGGATGCCCGGCTCCTACCCCCTTGCATATTAAGTAGTTTGCTGAATTGTCATTGAATTATGTCTTTCACTTTCCAAACACAAAAGAAGTCCTTTATGTAGGATGTTAAACCAGGTGTCGGTCATCTCACCCCATTGCAGGGTTATTCCTCTGAGAGCCATTCATAGAGGAAGTCTTGTGCTGACACCTGGATATCCTCCCAATTGGTGATCTGAACATGCTGGAGTTTCTTCTGTGGAGGGGGAATAGAAACCAATGATGCCCTTCTGAGTTTTCATCGCTGGGCCTGAAACCCCTCCTTCCTCCTATTGGGGGGTGGGGGTATAGTAGGGCAACCCATTGAGGACTCCGAGGGCTTTCCTGGGTCTGGCCAGGTACTTGCCGGGAGTCAACCGCTTGCCTGCGGCTGCGGGCGGAGCTCCCGGGTGTCCATTGCACGGCCTCACTCATTTCTTCCTTGCAGGGGTGGGCTAACTGAGACCCCACT
>WURS02355349.1:0-17647 GCA_011762765.2 Rhinocypha anisoptera
AAATGCTGCTGCTCAGGTATTCACAAAGGTGGGCCAAGGCTTTCCTCCGCCGTCAGCTGGATCTCGGCCTGAAACGTGACCCACAGGTGGAGGAGGCACAGGTGTCAGGCAGGGATGGTGGCAAGGGAGGAGGAGCTAACGAGATGCCACGGTCGAATGCTGCCTCCTCTCCCGATCCTCCGTTTCCGCCTGTGCCCCCCAGGCATTGCCTGGTGGCGCGCTGCCCTTGCCAGATGGTGGAGGAGCATCTCAAATACAAGCCCCCCAGAGGCAAGTTCTGCTCAAGAGTGCGAAAGTTCTGCTACCTGCCAGATTTCTCGTTTGATTGAGCCCTTCTTCTCGATCTTCGATTTGTGATCCACAAACAGTATTTTGGATGCACATGTTATCTCACAGCAATGTGCCGCATTACCAGGATGTCTCTTCAACTCTTTGGTTGATCCTGTTGTCATATCACCAATTTTGAATCGCTAGACGTCTGGTAAATTGTTGCTTTTACTCCCCATAGGGTATCCATGGTACTTGATATTGTGCACATCATGTTAGTCCTTGTGGAGGTTCTATTGCAGTAGGTTGTGAATTATTGCATCATTCATTTAACTCCTTGCATGAAATATCAAGTGAGCTGTCATTTTCTGAATGCACATAATTTTACAAAGAATTTTTTTCATATTCCATGGATAGTTATTTAAAGGACTTTTATTTATGATAAATAAGTATGTACTTAATGACATATCATACGTTTTGGTGCTGTGTGTCTTTAAAATTTTTGATAATTTTTTATCTTGGCATACCAATGTAAATTTTACCGATTGCATTAGTGTCTTCACTATTGTTTTTTTGATTTATTTATTTTTGGCTCAGAAGCACAATTCATTTAATCACACATTTCCCCTAGTCTCTCCCATTTTAAGAAAGGAACCATGTATGGAGCAATGAAATTTCATCCATATGTGAAAGACCATAGTCTTAGCACAATAATTAAGAATTGTTTTACATTATGAAAGAGTAGCTTTTGATGGTACATCATTGACTCATTTTTATTGTCTTTTTCTCCATATTATTTGGTGAAATATTTCGATCTTTTAAGTATGTGACAATCAAGGATTCATAATATGTATCTAAGCCACAAAAATTATCTTGATTATCAATGAAAAGGGACAAAATTTTTGATTTGTCTGGCCAACTTATCCTTCAAATAGACATTTCTCGTTATGCTTGTCAGTAATATTTTTCTGTCATCTTTCGTCTGTATGCCCTTCATGGAGAATTATAGTGTGTTAATATAATTCGGTCATGAAATGCTCCAAGTCTGCAGCTAACTTAACTCTTTTGCAAAGAGGACCTTCCTGTAGAGATCTCTCTAGGTTGTGCTATTCGGAGTTTTCAGTTTACCATTCTCATTCAGATTGTTTAATGTTTGGGTAATATCTGCATAGTAGATGCCCAGATGTTTATAAAGTGCAGGGAAAACTGCCATGGACTTCTTTTGCATGGCTCTGTTCTATGCTTAATTTTATTTAATTCCTTGCATTGTGATAAGTGCACATTTCAGCTGTTGGTTTCAGTGCTTATGGTGTTACATGGGATGTTTTTTTACTGGAAAAGTGGTAACCTCTTGTATTTCCTCACATTTCAAATTCAGTACTATGAATTCAATTCTAATTCACTAATGTACAGGCTTACTTGTATCTTTTAAGTTCACACCAACTTTATCAAATTAAATGTACTATGATGATGTGGGAAAATAGAAGTGCAAATTCCGTTAAGTTTCTCAAGAGATAGCTGATGATGATGCAAGAAGTCTTTTGGGAAAATGAGTTTGCGATGGCAAATTAGGTTTTGTTAATATAGATAGCCTATAAGAACCTTGCAAAGGATTGTTGAAGTGTGGTTTTTGTACTTAAGGGTCAATAAAGTAAATATTTGGCCCATTTTTGCTATGAATGGGGGTGAAATATAAAGTATGGATCATATTCAATCAATAGAAATAATGAAATGATGGTCTCCAGATTGGCTATTTTGAAATGCTATTTACAACACAGGGATTCAGTGCATATCCATTGAATAAAAGTCTTTCAGCAGGAATGGTGGGTGACAATCAGCCGGCCCCCTTACTTTAGGTGCCCCATTATTTTTAATGGGATACAAATATAGAAATTGGTGCATTTTCTTGCTTTGAGACATAATTTTATCCTAATTTCATTGATTGGTTCATTGGTTATACATAATGTTATGAAAAATAATTTAATGAATGTTCCTTGAAAGCTCTTATTTTTTAAAATTCTCTTTACTGAAAATTTTACCTAATGTTGGTTAATTTACATGAGCAGTACTTTATTCTTCTGCAAAAGAAATGACAGTATTTTTAATAATTGACGACATTTTTGAAAACCAAACGTTACGTTGGAGTATAGATGGGGCCAAGATGCAAGAGGAAGTAAAAAATACAGTGAATCCATTAATAATGCACAAGCCGTTACAGAAACATTTATCAGAGTGACTGCAGATTTTCATGGGTAATTTAAGAGTTAGTTTTTTATGGCTTTTGTATATTATTTTTGGAAAATTTTAAACTTTTCTTTTGCCATTACTCCTTTTCACCCTACATTTATTCTTTCTTTGGTTTTTAATTTTTTACCACCAACTTGACTTTTTATGATTGCTCTTCCACACTTGCCTCTCCACTCTCAACCCTCTCCCCTATCACACCCTACAATATCCTACTCTGTTTCTAAATGCCTCCTGTATCCATTCCATGTACCACAAGAATTTCAAATCTCCACCATCACTTTTTCTCAGTGGTCAAATGTTGAAACCATACCATGCGGCAAACCCATGTCTTCACTAATCTTCTCAGGTCTTTTCTCAGAGTCTTTACCATAGATGTCTTATTTGTAAATGGTTTTCTGTTGATGCATATCTTATACTGCAGCTTTTGTTCGTTTTGAGTTCTTTGTGACATTTAAAAATCATTTATCTCTTATCCCTACTCCTGACTGCCACTGCCAGCTGGGTTAGCCTGGTGGGAAATGTGCTTGCTGGCAAAGGCCATAAGTCCAAGTCATGCCTCAACTATGGGTGTACATAAGTATATGTTCAGTTGGGGATGATGAGTTGCTAAATAGCCCAATGCCCCATCAACAAAAATACTATTACTCCAGACTGTGGTACTATATCTTTAGTCTCCTAATAAATAGAATTTATCAACATCTCACTTAGCCTTTTCTACACCTTTCTAACATTATTCACAGTATATGAACTGAAAGGTCTAAAAATTTGGATGATGTTGCCTTACTGTCCTGCACAATGTTATTTTGATTTGTCAGTTTTTCACCTTGTACAATCCTGTTCGAGTAACTTGTCTTCTTAGTGTACTCACTTATTGTGCAGTCATGTTTTTTCTACTAAGTTATCTTTAGTTACATTTTCCTTTTTGATAACGTTCTCATCTTGGTTGCAACACTATGAGATTTTCCTTCCTAGCCAAATCTAAGTTTATCTTCATCTTAGTCATTTCCTGCATTTGTCAAACTTTAATGGTTCTTAGTATTTTCCCACATTTTATTTAAAATCCCAATACTGAGACAGTATTCTTTTTTCAGTAGGAATTTGACCAATTGAAATGTTAATGTTAATCTTCTACTTCTTTAATATAATTTAGTTCATGAATACTTGACAGTTTAACCTAAACCCTCCAGATTTTCTATGTGCATATTATTACATCTTGTCTTGTTTGGTTTCAGCTTCCATATGGTCTTCTTCAGTTTTTAGTTTTCCATTTTTATTTTATTTAGTTTCTGTTGTGTCTACAAATTTTTACATCAATACTTTCACCATTTTTTACCTCGTTTCTCTCCTCAGTGTATTGTTAACTTTTTTACATTATTAATCCCAGCCATTCTATTTCATCTTCTTTTCTATATAACATTTTCTTAATCATTTTCCAACTAATCCATTGCTTCCTAAGCTGTATCATATCACTTCTATTATTTTATCTGCAAATCCCAATATTTCTTTTTTTAAGGGTTTTCTCTCTAAAGAAGTTTTCATCAACTTCACATAGAAGTTGTTATATTTATTAAGGAACTGTTTGGTTCTAATAATAATATTTACTAGACCTATGTCACTATCACTCATAAAAAGAAGCATTTTCTGCTGTACTTTTGCACAACAACCACTACAGTCACACAGTGTACATATCCATTATATCAATCTTTGTTGCTATAATACATTATAAAGACTTCAGTTTTGTATACAAAGATGGCATCTATTCTCTCAATCCATGTATTTTAGTATTGACTATTGTTCACAATGTGGTATTGTGATATTAAAAGCAGTACTCTTATATTTACATGGTATGTCATGTATAGCAAATTGATTAGAGGCCATTGCAGCATGTATTTTGGTGATCAGTTTTGAAGGAGATGTTTACTTCTAAATTTCAGCATTATCAGTTATTACTATACATCTGCTTAAGTAACTGTTACAATTGGTTGTGGTTTTCACATCATAGGCTCTCATATCTTCTCTCTTTTATAAACAGTACCATATTGTCTATTTTGGTGGTGGTTCCATGCTTGCCTCTCAAGTAACACCTGGACTTGATTTGAGGTGATGGAAAATTTCTTTGTAAAATTGTACTTACTATTTAGTACCTATGACTAATTGGTTACTAACTGTCAACAATTGTGTATATTTATACATAAGAAATGAAAGGACTAGTCTATTTAACCTCTTTGTTTTAATATACCATTACTCATTGTAGTGGTCCGTCCATATATTTTGAATTTCACTGGTGAAGTATCACTTTTATAAAGTATATTGCTTATAAATGTAATAATGTTTTGGTGGTAAAGTTGATAATCTGGTGCCTTATTGTAATGCAGTGATGTACAAAGTTTTGCAGTGTTATATATGAATGTAATGTTAATGATGGAACTTCATTTTAAATACATGTGAAGATAAATGAAGAACATTGTAAGGTTATTTAAATTCTTTTTCCTACACCACATACAGTTTGCATGCTACTGCTTTCAGTTTTCCAGGCTAAATGTGTCCTGATTTAGAAAAAATATTGTATTTTAACTTCCTTCTTCTTTTGGGTCTTAGAAATTCAGGAACATGATAACTCAAAAACTAAGATTGCTCAGAAATGCAAGTTGCATCAAAGTGATTCTCCTTCACCTGATGTGGCATCCCTTCAACTTAAGTACTGCAAAAGGGAGTTGTGTAAAGAAAGAAATGAAATTTGTTGTGTAATTATGTTGGTGGAGGGTATCGTGAAGAGAGTGAAATATGGCCATTCTCAGTTTTAACTTTAATCCAAATACAACTTTTAGAAAAAGAATCAGTAATCCTAATTCCAAAAACTCCATAGAACAAACCATTTGCCAGAATGACATGTAATACCATATGCTAATGGTAATGACATTAGCAACTTAAGAAAAAACCTGCCAATAGCATTACCTTATGTAGTTCAGTCCAAGAAGTATAGAGACCACCCTCATCCCTGTTTTACCAAATTTGCTCTGTACCTTAATTCGTCAAGTGTTCTTTTTGCTTCATTTTATGCCCTTCAGTTCTTTACTTAGATCTTTTTATTTTAAGAATATTACTTTCATAACACCTCTGGGTGATAGGAAAATCCTACTGCTTTTCATAATTAATAATGATTCATCTTTGTATTCTTTCATGCTAATTCCACTACTACTAATCCTATGATATTAAGTTGCTAACTCTTTTACTGTGAATAACTCAAACTTAATCATACTGAAAGAGAAATGCCCAATAACTTCCTGTGTCCATTGAAATTCCAATTTTTCCTTTACCATTTCCCTTGTGTATGAACTAGGTTATGATAGTCAATGTCTTGCATACTTCCTGGTGCTGGCTGGGTATTGCAGAGAGTACAAAATAGTTTTCTCTCCGTCATGTTTCACCCTAATTTCTTACTATGGAGTGCATTGTTTTCTATGAACACATTTGCCCTTTCGGCATTTGTTCACCTTTCAACTGAAGTTTGTTTGGGTGCCACAACTCTTTAAATAATTATAATAATTTGTTATTAGAACTTTGAAACCAAAATTGTTTTTAAAATTTAACACCTGCTGTGTACCATCCATAGAATATAAGACTATGTTTTGGTGGAATATCAAAACCACATCAATTTGAATAGACACAAACATGCACTGTGCCCTGGCGAAAACCTGGGTGACCGACCGACGAGACAAATTGTAGGTGGTGAATGTTTTCACAATACTGTTATGTCAATATATACTCATCCATTACTTTAACCTAAAAAGATTCCATGAAATTTCAAGAGTATAGCCTCTTATTGGATTAAAAGAGTACTAACACATACAAAAATGCTACAACTTTGCATTCCACTAAATTGTTTCATTTATTATTTTAACTAGTTTCACTACCATGTAGCAGCATCTTAGGGAAAAATACAAAAGGCCAGATGCTCTTGAGTTTGAAGAGATATCTTGGGTTTGTTTATTTGGGAGCTATGGGATGTCTTGGAGGGGAGAGTGAAGAGGGTTCAGGTGGTCGGTGGTGATTGAGTCACATTCTTAATTGCTCTCATATTCAGTTATTATTAACCATTTGTGTTCCATTACATAGTATTAATATATTATTTCCATTTGTTTTATGTGTTTCATACCATTTAAAAAAATATTTTAAATTTTTCTCAGTTTTTTCTTATACCTAAGTTTATTTCAAATGCACCACCCATACTTGTGATGGCATGATGTTGGCGATATTGTGCTTACCACAATTGTTACTTGTTTCTAAACTCTCCTGTCCTATGATAAAAATGCATTCAAATCCCATTGTCACTTGTTTTTCTCATTCCTAACCATTTCCTTTGATTTTTGTAATATATTCTTTCCTCTTATTAACCTTAAATACTTGTTATTATATACTCCTGGATTAAAATTAGGAGTTGGTTTCGTCTGTTTTTTTTCTTTTATCTAATTTTAATAGGTCTATATTCATTTCCTTCTTAGTTTTCTGGTTAGCATTCCTAATTGTTTCTCCTTGAAACCACCAAAATTGTATATATAACTATGATGTTTTGCAGTACTCCTTACTATTTTTTCATCTCATTGGCAACTACCCTAATCTATTGGTTATTTCTTTCGCCATTATTCATGTAATCTTGTCTGATATACCTGTCCTCAATTTTGTTCCGAAAATATTGCAACTCATTAACAAAAAAAAATGGAAATGGTAAAACACTCCATTTATAAATAAACAGTTTGGAAGGCAACTTTTGGCATCATTTTGGGTTGCAGTGAATTTTCATAATAAATTTTACTGTTCCTTCAATTTATGAGAAACAAGTTTATATATGCGGAAAGTAATGAATTTTTCTAATTCCACTGTTATCAAATAAATAAACTTCTGTAGAGTACATTGGAGGTTTACTCTCCTTATTTTATAATTTTAATTCTAATTCTTCATACCAAAGCATTATTTTGACAAAAAAAGATCATTTTAAAGTTATCACTCTAGTATGTAACTGAAATGAACCTGGAAAATAGGAGGATTATTGAGAACCAGATGCAATAGAATTTCATGCTGGGTGTGCAGAGTGTAATGTGTGACTAGATGTGCTAGTTGCTGAAGGAGCTAGTTACATGAACATACAGAATGCTGACATAAAGTTACCCTGCAGGTACCTTTTTTTACTTAATAGAAGGATTATGGTGAAGATTGCAACATATTCCCTGATACATTCTTAATACACCTACAGTACACCATGAACATGATTGTGAATAATATGTATGGATAACAAAAGTTGTAAAACACAAAAGTAATTCATAATAATGATAGAAAACTACAAGGCAAACATTAGGAGGGCATAGTAGACAAGCAATTAAGGGAAGACAGTGAAAGAGAGAGAGAGGCTTGTAGTTTTGAATCCAGTACAAGCTAACTGGTAAGCATATTTTCAAAATCATGTACAAGAACAAGCAAAGAATCATAAATTAAAGATGAATAATGTTTTGCTATCTAGGTATATCAACTTCGATCTTGATTAAATATCTTCTTAATGAAGTGATCATTGCAAATTACATTGTTGTTGAATCTTTAACTTTTGCACATTCATAACTTATTTAATGTAGCTTATAGTTTGATACTAATAAAAAATTAGGAATATTATAAAATTGAATTGATTATTAAAAATCTTTTAAAATTAATGGTACTCATTAATGTGAAATACATTATGTATTTGTATGCTGAAAGAATGTTTATAGTATAATATAACCATATTACATAAATTGGTTTTATCATTACATTAAAGATGGATTTTCAATGTCCAGTTTTATATAACAGAGACAAGTTTGTCACTGTACTCTAGAGAAAGTGGCTACACAAGTGTGCCAAATGGCTACTTAGCATGTGTGGTTGGCCACACAGACCAGCCATTGGCCACATTTATGTAGTCACTTCCTCTAGTGTACCAAAAAGGTGGAATGAGTTAATTGAAAATGAAATCAAAAGATGTATATTGACCAAAAGAGGAAATTAAAGAAATACTATTGTGGTCATCAGTGGAACCAAAGGATTTAATATAGAATGGATACTAGGTATGTATAATGTATATATCTTCAAATTTACTACAAATTTTTTTGCTTTTATGCAGCATGAGGAGGTTTGTACTTATGAATATGAACTCATCATGAACTTACAATTATAAACATGAGTTACAAAACTTACTCAATATTTTTATAGGTCAAAGCTATTGCTTTTTTGATGAAATTTAACTTTTATAACCACAATTGATTAATTGTCAAGGACATAGTTTTCATCAAGTTCATAAATGAAAAGCAATAACATTAGGTTATAATAAAAAACTTCAACTGAATGCAATTAATTTGAGTACCCAAGATAGTTTACTTCATTAGATTAAAAGGATACTACACACAACAAAAAACAAGATTATCTGTGATAAGAGAGAAAATTCATCTACAGAGTACAGAAGTTAACCAAGAGTATATAGCTGATTTAAAATTGGCATTACTAGCTACATTGGCTAACCTTGCTAATTCTGGAAAATAGTTAAATGCTAACATTGTGCAAGGAAAGTTTGTTTTTGAAACCTGAAATGATTTATTGAGAGGAGATTTTTATTTTTCAAATTATTTTTGAGTATTTCTTCTTTTGTAAGAAGATGAATAATAACAATTATATTTTCATAGGCATACAAGCTGTAGACAATCAACATTGTAAGTTTAATAAACAGTGTTCAAAAGATGGAGAGTGAGTTGTTATCCAGGTGGTATTTTTTGCAAAGTAAATACTAAATTCACGCTTGGGGCATCTCCACATATTTCCAAACTCTGTTGCCAATGTAGCTGTTAAACAAAGTATAGTCTGTAGAAGGAAACACTGTCTTCTTAAAATAATGAGAGCTTGCATAATTTTTTTTATTGATTTGGTGAGTTCCAACTCAGTTGAGAGTCAAGGTAAAAAGAAAGTAATGTGGCAGTATAACATTGCAGTTGCAGAAGATTTTAGACTACAGATTAGGTTTTTTTTTTACCTAAATTTAGCAGAAAACCATAATCCTTGGACCATTCATTAGTTGTTTAAATAAAAATTCCATATTAATTTAACTTGTTGATTATGGCTTAAGATCATGCATTTATTAATTGGAACTTTTTATTCTTTTACAGCTCCTTGTGCCTTTTGTGATCTAATGAGAGATCCCTACTTTGTGCAACCACCAATGTATTAGTGTAAAATAGTGTTATATCCAGTTAATCCAGATGTTGTCCCTTGCCGAGTCCAAAAGTGAAGCTATGCTGTTTTAATGAGCAAATGTATTATTATGTAGGAACAGTGGAGCAGACATCTTTTTAACTAATGGTTTATTTATAAGGCAGTATTGATGAATGTTTATATTCTCAACTAAATACATGTATTTTATCTAAACTCCGTTTACATTCTCATGAAACTTGTTTTATGTAGTTCAAGAAAATTTTACAAAATACTATATATATTTAAATATTATTGGCTAATAAAGAGTAATAATCATCATGGATTATTGGTCCAAGGATTGATTTGTAGTGATTCCCCACGCTACCCTGTCACTGAAAATCTCTTCACTCCTATGTAGTTCCTCAGTCATTTTCCATCATCTATTTATAAAGGGTCAGTCTGTTGTTATTGATCCTTTTAGTGCTAGTGGGCCAATCTATCGGCCCCTAGGGTATGTGTGAAAAATGCCATAAGCCAATCTATCATCCCAGTATTTGTTTCTTTAATTGTATAGAAGGGAAAAATATCAATAAAATATTTTACTAACACAGTGTTTGGAGTGTAAATGAAAAAAAAGTTAAGAAATTGAAATTAAGATATATATGTATATATTTAAATGTGGAAATCCACAAATTCCTTGTAAAAGCCCTGGGATTTTTTGCATAAACCAGGTGATAGAGGTTGACTCTAAAAGGGTCAATTCATCAACTATAAACCACCAACCTAAGGTTCAACCCTAAGGTTTGTTTAATAGGTGAGGCACTTGGTACTAATCCCAATAAGTGAAAATTCACTCATCAGGATAGGAGGGGTAGTTCCTTCCATAATCAGTGTGGTTTCCCAGGAAGATCTGGTATCTAGAAAAATTACTCGGCTTATGTTTAGCTGGAAGTCTCCAGAGGCATAATAAAGAATTAAATCTGGGTTCCCCTTTCAGTAGGCAAGAATTCACTAGGCTTTCACAACCTCCAGCAACTATATAGTAGATATAAAATTATTCCCATGTGGATCTTGTACATTAACATGAGTATTTCAATCTGAAGATTGGTTGACTGAAGCTCTCAATACTTTCCTATCCAGTGTTAGCTCTCTTACCCCTTGGTAGTTCTTCTTTCTAATGTCTCATAATTTACCCTATAAATTTGTCCCTTGGCCTCACCGGGCCTATCCACCTTATTCTTCTCTTCCTTATCATACTTAACATTGATTCACCTTCCTCTGTTCTCCTGAACACTTCCTCATACCCAACTCTGTCCATCCACTTGATCTACAGCATCATCCTCTTGTACATATCGATACCTCTTTATCCATGTTGCCAGATCGTAAGAAGACAAGCTTGTAAAATAAGCAAGAATAAAAAAAAACAGCTATATGTGATATATTATCAACAATAGGAAGGTCATCCATTCATCTAATGCATTAAGTATTCATAATTTCAAAACGTACAATCCCACGATTTATGCAAGAAAAATGATGTGCCTGGCTTTGTAAATATTATATATAGTATCTGCTCACTTATTCCATTCTTCCAATTGATTGCTTAAGTCATTCATTCTCATTAACCCTGGTTATTCTTTCACAGCTTTTCTCTATTACTCTCTTCATTTGATAATCTCTTGTGCCAAAAGTTGCAGCCATGAAATCCAGAGTCCATATTTCTGATAATTGGTGGGTCCAAACATGCTTTTCTAGAGTACTTGTTTTTAAATTTAACCCCATTGATAATTATAACTAGTTACCTCTTTATAATGAATTGCCTGGTTTGAACAATGTTACTCTTGGGATTAAGAAAAAATGGAATTGTGGGAGTTCAAATTGTGGAGGCTTGACTGTAGATTGTTCCATTTTGTTAGAAGATGCCTTCATACATTTTGCAGATTCTCATCCGTTACTGTGAAATAATAATTGAAACAAGCATGTATGCTAATTCCTTCCCAATAACCTATTTTTCCTTTGTTGTCTTCCAATTGTATTTTGAATAGCAACAGAGAAAAAAATAGTCTTGTTTTTCTTTATTATATATTTTAATCTAAAGTTATATTCCATTCATATTTTGACAAAAGTCCATGTTCTTCTATTATTAAAATTCTTTAACTTTAATGCTTATTAATTATTTAATTGAACTAATGAACCTAATTTACCAGTAATTTCAACATTTACACAACAGTGAAAAAGACCTCCTAATGTATAAATGCTGCTTATTATGCTCCCTGTTATATATAGTCTTTTAAACAAACATTATATGACGGATGCAAACATTGTAAAGCTATCTTTATAATTTCTTTCATATTTTAAAATTTCCTTCAATTGATATTATGCAAAAAAATTAAATTTGACAAAAATTCATTGTTCTCTAGTTCCTTCAAATTGGCAGAGAATATTTTTATTTAACTTTCATTGTTAAAGTTATAAAAATTCAGTACTAAAATTCAAATCTAACTTTTTTGGGTAGGGTAATGCCAAGCTCAATGACATAATGTAAGCTACTGCTCTAGAGATGCAAAAAGAAAATTTACCCCTTAATGAAAAGTCCTTATACTGGAGCAATTAGTTCCAAGACTAATTTATTTTTCATCTTACAATAGAATTTTGTGTCAGGTGAACATGATAATATCCTCACTAATAGTGTAGTGTCATGTAGACAGAATCTGGATGGTGACCATACTGTTGAGGACTTGACATCTTGAGGAGTGGGGCTATGATGGCAGAAAGTAAGATAGAGAAAATGATTGATTTGAGAAGCCTGAACTGCAATGAAATACTAAAATCAATTAACTATGATTATATAAAATTCACTGTGGAGGCCATGATGTGGTGAGATCCCATAATGAAGCACTATAGATATCACTTTGTGATCCAATAGTATTGATATCAATGAAATAAAATTGCTGTGACATTATTTCTTATAGCAACAGGCACAGAATGTTCCAGATATAACCTGGGGATAGCAGGGATTGAGATCAATGAAGAAGACAATGTGAAAAAGTTGAATTATGACTATCATGATATGATTAAAATGACCATTAGAACCTAAGGACACAGCGAGCAACACTTTAGGTGCTAACTTTCAAACACAGAAGCAACATGGGGGCAACTTTATAAGACCCCATCAACTAAAATGAAAAAGTCTAATCACAACTGGGGACTGAAATGCAAATTGGATAGGAAAGCAGCATGGCAACATGAGATGGGAAAATTAAACACAAAAGGAATATTAAGGATATTTGCAATTAGAGGAATGTAGAAAACTGAAAATGATTTTGTAAGCATTAGTGAGAGAAGGAATAAAAATACAACAGCAACATAATTTACATTGTTTCTGGATAATAAGGGGGGGAAAAACATGTGATACAGTATTAATGTTGCCTTTACACAGCCACAAAGACAGTGCATCCAATACTATTTTATCAGGAAGCCATTAAAATGAATAAGAATGGATCATGAAAACATTGAAGAGATAGACACCAAAGCTTTGATGTAAACACTTAAGAAAACTAGAGAGGAATTAGAGACCAGCTTCAAATGTAGATGGATGCCAATTCAAATTAAATGACCAAACCAACAGGGATAATGAAGTAAATGAGAGGGTCGACCTATATACACAAAGAAAATGCAAAAAATGTTCAAGAAAAAGGAGGGAAAGAAATCCATTATGAGATGAAGACTGAAACTACAGAGAGGACATAAATTTAAAGATGCAGTTTGGAGAAAATAAAAAAAAGATACTATTATAGAAAGACTATGCAGTGTTCCTATAATAACACTATACAGATGGATATAATACAAGGGACCAAGGATGGGAAATTATTGGTGAAAATCTCTCGAGTTTCCCACTGGGTCAGGTTCGAGAGATTTTCACCAAGGTTATTCGCCGGGAAAACACTATATCATGCATGGGAATTATGGTTGTTTCTGATAGCTGATGCTGTTCGTTTATTGTTGATAAGAACTGGAAACAGGCATAAATAAAAGAGTAAGCATCATACACAAGAGCTGAATGTGAAGGGAAAGAAAAGTGAAAATGTAAAAAAAGCTCTGATAAGAAGCTAATGATAGTAACCATTGTCCTCAAAAGGACAGATGCACCCAAGAAAAGTACATGGTGAATCATTTTTGTGGATTTTAGCCATACAAAGTTCAGAGATCCTGAGCATTGAAACACTAGACCAATAAAGAAAACGAATTTTCAAGACCTACTACTGTAGGTAAATACTTACAAATGAGAGATGGAGTGAAAATTATGTAAACATTACACCACTCACCCTAGTGTGCAACTCTCATATCTGCAACTATTTTGTATGATAAATTACATGATGGGTTAAATCATGTTTTTCAATGAAAAAGAAACACTTATAGCAAAGTGGACCAAACATATTTTCCAACGAAGACAAAATGGAAAATGTAGTATGGGAAAGGAGGAAAAGATTTAATGGATAGTGTGCAAAGGAAGAATTGAATAAGGGAATTGATAGGAGAAGAATATAGAGGAGAGATGTGGAGCGGGGTTGAAGGAGAAAGTTGCTGCTGTTATAGGGAGGAAGGTGGACAACAGAATATAAAGGAGAAAACAATGATCTTCAAAGCTCCAGAAGGTAATTGTGTACGTAGTGCCTTTCGTGTGTAAGATCTCGCAAAGTGGTATAAGTAATTTAATGGGCTAATATAGACTTACTGATGGGTGAGTAATGACTCACAGTTATTACCTGTAGCAAGAAGAAGATACCATTTAAACATGAAGCTTGTTTTCCACATCATAGGAAAGCCATCCAATAATGTCATGTTAAAACTACTGTAGGTAAATACTTACAAATGAGAGATGGAGTAAAAATTATGTAAACATTACACCACTCACCCTACTGTGCAACTCTCATATCTGCAACTATTATGTGTGATTAATTACATGACAGGAGTTAAATCATGTTTTTCCATGAAAAAGAAACACTTATAGCAAAGTGGATCAAACATCTTTTTCAACGAAGACAAAATGGCAAACGTAATATGGGAAAGGATGAAAAGGTTTAATGGATAGTTCGCAAAGGAAGAATTGAAGGATAAGGGAATTGATAGGAGAAGAATAGAGCGAAAACAAACACAAATTAAGTATCTACATAGAAGAAAGGGCAAAAAATAATAATTTTTAAAGATAGAACTTAGAAACTTTATTTCAAAGCTTCCAAAGATTGTTGTCTGATTTCGTCCTCCATTGTCTTTAAACTGTTTCTGCTCACTTGTAAGGCACTGCTTTTTTCAGTCAAAACAACTAGCAGTTTCTTTAAGTCTTTATTAGCTTCCACTAAACGCTTCACTTGCCGATAAACGGTATCTGCATCAATACTTTTAATGGGAACTTCCGAAATTTCTTCCTTCATCCCCTCGTTGCTGGGGGCATCTGAAAATTATAAGCCAGAATATTTTTAACACGATTCAAAGGAGGTTCCAAAGCGGACACAACAGCCGTGATTTCATAAATTACCTTTCGATTTGACTTGCTCGAAGAGAACAAAGACAACATCGTCCACGGATACTTTATTCAAATCTTCTTCTATTTGTTCTGCTGTGGGTGGCATAGGTCTAGGTGGCATATTCGGCTTCTTTCGGAACATGATTAAATCAATGAAAAAACTTCAAAAGCGTTCAGTACTCAACGTCGTCCTCAACACTTCAGCATTATGTCAAGCTGACACAATATACCACTATATCATTCCTTCCCAATCCAAATTTCAGTTACTATTAGACCATACTGTAACTTTTTTGCTACGCCCTAAAACCGTCTTTGATTTTCCGCACTGCGATTTAATATGACAAGTGGCTGATGCTATACGTTGCGCACTTCGATCGTCGGGTTTGAAGTAAAGAAGCGCGATCTTGAACTACTTTTCAAATAAGAAAATTTCAGCGGCGGGAATATGGACGTCTCTCAACCCCCCCATAGAAAAATTAGTGGTGAAAAAATATAAAATAAAAACCAGAAGTGGAGAACCCACGAAAAAATATTTATAACTGTTAAACACATATTGTGCAGTCTTAAGACTAGACTGTGCTTAATCTATTTGTTATCGTATAAAATGACTTATTAAATTTTAACAAATATGCGTAATTAATTAAATTGTTTCCTTATCGGTATCAAGGTTTCTAGTTCATTACATCTGCTTCTTTCCCTGTAAGCCGTATAAAAGTTTAGGCTGCCCCCTCATGACTGGAAAGCTGACGACGCTCCGGGGCGGGAATGTTTTAATGGCGGGAATATGTTCATCAATGAAGAACAGTTAGTGCAAACAAACCTTATTATTAGTAATAATTGGATACGATTAGACTCAAACTTCTTTTTCAAATGGAAACGTCAAAAAACCCTATAAGTAGTTAGATTTCTTCCCTACCTGCTGATTTACGTCGTTGCATCTTTAAAGGTATTTATTAATGAAGACGAGTAATGTGATCTTATAGGGAGTACGTTGAAAACAATATTCGAAAATATACATTTTTTAATACGACAAGAACAATGATAATACTTTCCTAGAATTGAAACTTGATTCTCCCAAATATCATTTTGGTATATTAATACCATATATCACAATATCCATTGGAAGCTTCTTGTATTCATTTCATTGATTAATGTGTGGTTTAATGGTAAATTCCAGATACTAAGGATCATAACATGAAATAAAATAGTATAAGGTCAACCTTGCAAGGTTAGCTCTTAATATATTCTTTCCTTGAACTGCAATATCATCAAAAAATGTGTTAACCAACTTTTTCACTCATAAAAGAAATGGATGCCCTATCAGCAGTTAAAACTTTCCACAATTTTGCAATTTGATTCCCAAATATTTGTACTACACCTATGCATTTTCACCTCATTCACAATTCATTTTTAATTCATCCATTTATACCACAATTACAATGGAAGCATAAACATTTTTGCAAATTTAAGGCATGTCTAGAAAATGAGTTTTGTTAGGCTTAAAAAAAATTATTTTCCACCACTTTATGCATTTTTCATAGAGTGGAACCATAGTTGAGATACCCACTCCATAGAAAAATGTTTCCAGTGATATAACCATTTGATAACAACTGTTTTCACCCTGTTGTCTCGTTAAACTGCTGCCAGTGAACAGAATGGTGATAAATTTCATCACCAGAAAAGACACAGACAATAAATTAAAACAATGTGTGTAGCAATTTGGGACAGACAGCATTGTTTTGGTAAACTTCATACAACGAGGGGATATAATTGTTACAAGTGCTTACAGCAAGAAATTAAGAAAACTATAATGCAATACAGAAAAGAAATGAGGCATTTTCATCACATTTCTTACATATATATATACATATATGTATATACATATATAATATTAGGAAAGGGATAGAAACAAATAAAAGAATGAGCATGATCTTGGCAAGGAGAGATAGAAGCCATTTCCAACAGAAAAAAATTTGCCGAATCCAGGATTCAAACCACAGATCTCTAAGTTGCTGGTCGGATGCTCTACCAATTAAGCTAACTCAGCAGCCTTATATTTATGTATATATAATAATAATAATACTTTATTCACCTTCAATGTTACAAGGTATGTCAGAAAGTACAAAAATACAAACAGACACATTACAAAAGAAAAATATCATCAGAGGATTTTCCAACATTGGGAAAGTCAAAATATATAGTGATAAAGGATGGGCCTTAGGAATCACGTTATTAAATAAAGTGGAATGAAGTAGAGAACCAGTCTGCACTTGTTAGTCAGCATATGAACGCTTGGCTGTCCTCAGTAAATTCTTTGAGATCATAGTATGCCTTTTTTTGCAAAGTTTTTTTAATTTGGGATTTGAACCTGATGATGTCTAAGTTCTTGAGTTTGTCCGGCAGTTTATT
>WURS02355458.1:0-17647 GCA_011762765.2 Rhinocypha anisoptera
TGCTCTCGGCGCTTCACCCGTGATGTGCTGTGTGACCCAATTGACCTTGCCCCGCCATCGCGAGATGGATTGCTGTCTGTAGGTGGTATCCATCCCTCTCTGAAAAGTTACCGGAGTCCAGTGTGATAACGATGATGCCTTCTTTCTTCTCCACACCGCCGTTGATCTAGAAAAAAAATATCCTGGGGATAAGACAACATTAAGATTTTCCTTCGTGGAAAGTGACAACCTGCCTGTTACCTAATTCAAATTTCCTAATTAATAATGGATGCTTATTTAATGAATGAATTATATAATGAACTCCCACCCATTAATCTCCAAGGAGAGAAATTGTAGATTAAAAGGCGAGTACTTTCGGTCGTGTGTAGTTCCACATGTTCAATTGGCTTGTAGTTTCCTTTGAAAGTATTTCGAAACAACAAACATTTTTGATCCAAGCGTTGATATTCAATTAATCTAATGGTGAACTTGGGATCCGTAAGTAATCGACTATGTGCCTTCACTTGTTTAATTCGACTTTTATTATCAAGGTCGAACGGGTCAGCCTGGTGAGTAGTGTGCTCGCCGGTTAGCCCAAAGGGTTCGAGTCCCGACCAGGGCATGGGTGTTGTGTTCGTTCAGACGGGTTCTTTCTATGAATTGAAGAGGTGCGGAATGTTCGAAGGTTACGAAGACCGTCGAATTACCCTATAAACAAAAAGACTACTACTACTCTTGTTATCTATTCGATTAATAAATATTATATATTCCGGATCACAGTGTATCGTATACCTGTAACGCTCAACAAAAATTCAATGCAAGGTGTCTCCAAGGAACAGGGGTCATTAAAATACATATATAATGTTAATAGAAATAATCATTGATTATCAATTGTGCCTATAGCCTTACATAGGGTGCCTATTAAGTTTTGGAACCGATTACTCAGAGCGCAATAAACAAAAAATTTTCTTCAGTGGGTCAAACTGCAGTACATTACAAATAAGAAACAGAAGGATTTATGAAACCATTCAGAGGCTTGTATGAGACTTTGCTTAATTATACCTTAGTATACCTTTTCTTAATGATTAATTCCGACCCAACTCCAACTAAGCCGAGCTGTTGAAATTAGTAGTACTTATTAACATCTTCCTGCCTAAGACTTTCTATCAATTCGTACACGTTCACATAATTAAGTTCGTTGGATGTGTTTCCATTTACATTGATTTCTAATTCACCTTCTCCATATCATTTACATTTCCTTCTGTTTCTGGAATAATGATTAAATAGTATTCTACCTCCTTCTACTTGGGATTATTACAACATTATTCATTTAAATTTTGCAAGAACTTTCCGTTTTGCCTCTCTTGGAGGCAGGGAAACTCCTTCCCTCAACGATCCTTTAAGGAGACCCCTACTATTTGGGCTGTCACAAAATCGACAACGTTTATTAGGCTGTTCTCTAAGGCATTTATGTCTTCACGGAGAGATAAGTTAGGAAATTATCTACCCCTTCCTCTAGGTTGTATGTGTATAGTTCAATACAATCACCTTCCCTACCTTTTTCTGCGGTTCTACTTATCGTGCAAACCGTTCGAGTTGGGGGATGCGGGAGTCGTTGGTTACCTTTCTTGAATTTGAATTTTAATCCTCAATCTAAGGTCTCCAATCAGGGGCAATCATTTATTCTCCCACCATGGATAATCGGAACTTTCATGTTCTTTCACCGACACAAGTTTGTATTCCTGTGTCAGGAGAGGTAATAATAAAATAACAATTTGTGCTTTGCGCCTTGGAGGTTGAGGTTATTTCCAATGTTATGCTTTCCTGATGCATCTGACAGTCACTGCTGTAACAAATCCATGTGGCAGTTTTTCCTGTGACAGCTCTCGAATTCCTAAGTGGAAATTTTTTGCGGACACAATGCTCAAAGGCTGCCACATTTTTTTACTGAATCACCTTTTACATGATGGCCAATTGATTCAGGAAGTCAGAGATCGATAAATCCCTTGTGAGAATATTAACAATACCATACAGCTCTTACAGCGTATTAAGTTTTATTTTATCGACGCCTGTCCGCAAGAGAATTTATGACCATTTCCCCGTTGGTCAAGGGGTGGAGCAAAACCTTTTTTCCCCTTAGAATGCTTGTGCAAGTGTGAGTGAGTCAAACGATATTGTTATTGGCAAACTTCTATTGACAAACTACTTTCGAAACCAAAATCGTATGCTCCGTCATTCGAAATATTACCACACTTGTTTTAATGCGTGATATCCGAAAGGCCTTCGACGGACCTCCCTCGGGAGTGTAACAGGATGACACAAATGTTGCCATAAGCTTGAACTTCGCCTTAATTGTTCTAAAATGATAAAAAAGGGACTGAATTGCTTAAATTAAAACAATTTTATGATAGCCAATCGATACATAAAACTACTACTATCATCGTATTGAACCGAAACAGCTGAGGTTCACTAAGTGTAACAATTTCCTTTAAACATTTCGTCAAAGATTTTTCCAGGGATCCGTTTGCAATAATAATAACACTCTAATAATATCTTAAAAGTTCACTCGCCATTGCATCCTGGATATATTTAGACACATTTAAGCAAATCCTGGAAATATAAATATACGTTCATAGCTTTGACAGACAGATTGCAATTGCAATTTCGTCGAGTCGTAGACATTAAAAGATAAGAGTGACCTCTCTATTTCACCATATATCTTAATAAGATTCTTCTCGACTTTATTTTATTCATTTCTCATAGTTACAGTTCCTCTCATTATGGGCACATCTTATCCCTTATTTATATTTCCTCTTATTTCAAAAAATGCTGAATTATGGCCATACTCGCTTGTCAAATGCTTTCTCCGCTACCACTCCGGCAACAGGGCTGGAACCTGATATTATCACAAGTCCCTTAGTTACCGGAAATGTGACAGCGTGGATGGTGTTGCTCGTCTCTCGTGTTCATAAATTGAAGTTGATTTTTACTTAAATAATCATTCGCTTGTCTTTCAATACTTCGCTGGATGATTGTTTCGTTTCACGATAAACCAACGCATAAATCAGACTAGTTTTTCGAAAAATTTCATATTTTTCTGCATATAATTGTTTTGGGAGATTCGGTTTCATTCAAATTTTCTCCGTCGACGTATGTTTGTGTCAGATTTAGTCAAAACTACCAACAATTTTTCTCGAGTTATTCTATCGATTCTTATGGCATTCAGCCACTCCGTAGGCCTCATATTTCCTCCAGAGGATCACCATATTCGTTTCTCTCCAGAGGTCTAGAGATTTTTTTTTAGTACTTTCGGTAGTTAATTATTCCCGTTATTTTTCCATCGTATTCAGTTTTACAATTTTTTGAGATATTCTAGTTCCTCTTCTATTTCCGTAAAACCTTGACACCAGTATTACCTATTTCACTGCTGATTCCATACAATTAATGACTTAATTTTTTACAGTGAAACTCTAATTTTTTATCACTGTTTATACACAGTATCGTATATCCCTAGTTGGCTATTTCAGTATTTTGTTGCAAAACTAAATCTTTGTTTCACAAAAATATGATAAGTTATAGAATATTTCATTGCCAACTGGTGTGCCTTGCCTGTATCTTTTTCTTAGCGAATTCGTAGTGTTCTCCTCAGGTGATATGCCGTTTGAACAGAATGAAGACTTCTGCGGCGTGTAGAATATTAAGACTGAGTTACGCTGCTTATGCTTTTATTTGAAGTCACGGGCACAACGTTCCATATGCCGTGGAACCCGAGGTTTACAGCCTTAGTGTAGATTATTGCCTTATTAAAGTAATCCAATAGCCTTTCCTATAATTGTTTCTAATTCTTGTTGATCTTCATGCTTTCCCATTGATAAATAGAAAATTTTCAGCAGTTATTATGTTTAATTATTATTTTTAGGAATATCTCTCGTATTTATGATACATGTGCATAGGTTATATAAGTCGTTTCATTCATTCCTTTCATTCCTTGGCTGAAAAATACATTCAACCCTATCGTCATTGTAGTTTATAAAGGTGTTTTAACTTGAAAATTTAATAATTCTGTGAAACCCTTGCCTTCTTTATCACAACAATTTTAATCTTAACCATCTTCACACAAAAATATTCCTTGCTCATGTCTACTGACTACTTCCACGCTATGGACTAAAGTCTGATATTACTAAAGAATTGTGTGTCGATTAATATAATTGCTATTTAGAATGTGAAATTAGGGTCTAGAGCAGAGATGGCGAACCTTTTTACGATTGAGTGTCAAAGTTATGAAATAAGTGTACGGTATATTATTGAGCCACGAGCGAACCGATAGAGTGTGAAAGGGAGATCCATTATTAGTATGTCTGTAGGAGGCATAGGGTGTTTTATAGTAATAAACAATTTTCCAAAACGTGTTCATATTTAGTTTTTTATGCTCATGTCATTAGAGTGAATGATAAAGACAAATTACATTTTTATATGGTGCAGAACATCCCATTATGATAAAAGTATAATTTGAATGAAACAAAAAGGACAAAAGTATTAGGGACAATGATAAATAATAATGCACGTTGAATAATATCAATTTCAGTTATTATTTTCGACAATGTAAGGTAAATCCCCGTGGAACGGCCTTATCGCCGTCCTACCTTCACGTGCTAAAATAATTGCTCCGCCGGCCATAGGTCCACCACCTCCGGTCTAGGAAGTCTAAGCTGACGAGATGGACTTATAAACATTAAGTACAGGAGAAAGAAATTACGTGAGAACTATCAGTAGAAAACGCAGTCATAAAGACGGTGATATTAACCTGTAAAATGTTTTTCCTGAGAGAGTATCTTAACTTATGTCATAAAATCAATAAATGACAAAGATGTTGTGTTGAGCTGGTCGCTGATGTGGTTTCTTGTTGCAATCCACACCACACGACTTTAACAAATATCGTAGTTTTACAACCTCAATATTGAAATGAAAAACCGAACGAAGATTCAGGAGAGATGGGTTGGATACGGACAGATAAATAATGAAATAAAATCGCAATTTTCCATAGATTAAATATTTATTGCAACCTAGTTTTAGTTGTTTCTAACAAATATTCTAGCTGTGGAAAATTGCATATTTCTTACAATTTGAAATGTGATGAGAACTATTGGGTATTTGCCCGCCATGGCGGTCTTTACATGTTAATAAGAGAGATGAATGTTTCTTCATGTTACGAGTTATTAGAAACCTATTACTAAATTGGCATGTCTCCTGCCAAATAACGAAACCTTTCCTTTCCTTATTCTTTACCATTATTTAGTAATTACACAATCTTATAAATCAAAATATCCACCATACTAGTGCCTTAGTCAATTTTTTAAACCAGGCATATATTCGGTTTTTTTAAGAAATGAATTGTCGTATTCATTTTGAAAAATTAGTTTGTCTCAAAAAATCCCTGCAAGTGAAGTAACCCGAAGCAAATTAATTCTCTTTAGAATCTCTTCCTCGCCTCATTTCATGTTCGTCTTTTTATGTGTTACTTTCCCTGTCCTTATATTCTATTATTTTTCGTGTGATTTTTTCCTTGTGACATTTGATTTCTCTACTAATGTGTGTGTGTGTGTATATATATATATATATATATGTAGGTATCTTATCTGTAAATCGTTTTTAATTTTTTTTCTTGCATAATTTTGTTGATTTCTCTTATTATTATTCTTTTATTTTTTGTATTTATAGTAATTTTAAAAGGCCTTTGTGCTGTTTTAGGATGTTTTTTATATAAATAAATATTTATATATAAATATAACACATAAAAAGACAAACGTTAACGAACTATATATTTCGAAGGATTTTGTACTTCTTTCTTCAAAAGGGAATTATGTCATCGAAAACCGTTGGTCACTTTACTTCAGTTGAAGTTTTTTTGGCGAAGCCTGGAATCATTTTAATTCGTTTCCCTGAAAATGAATGGAAGACATAGCATGTGTGCAATACATTTCCGTCATAAATCAGTGGTCTTTTTACCCTTCGTCACGGACCCCCACCGAGGTGCGAGGAACGACCAACGTCTAGTCACAAGGGTCTCGCGACCGGGATTACGACGAGGGACGCGAGCCAGGACACGTAGGCCCTGGGGCGAGGCGTGGTGGCTCACCAAGGTAACGGCAGATGGGAGGAGGAGGAACTTCCATATCGGCCTTTCCCTCCCTCACACCGCTCCATCCCTTCTCTTCCCATTTCACCCCTCCCCTCCCTCCCCCCTCGAAGCCACACCCTGGTCCACTAGATTTATGAGGTCACCTCGAAACTCCAGGGGAGTGAAGGGTCAGACGCGAGTGTGTTATTTTTATATTTCCCTTCCATATTATTACTTCAAAGTCTGCCCCCCATCCACGCCCGAAAGCGTCCTTAAGGAGGGTCCATCTTAATAGGGATGTCGTCGAGGCCGGTAAGATGTCGGTGATCCGAAGATTTCCCCCGTTTGTTGGCGTCTCCCGTAGCGGGAATTCTGTTACAATATCCATCGCTCTGTAAAATGTACCCATAATTCTATCTGCTTCTTTGTCGCCTACCGAGTGGAGGGAAAAATCTTAACGAAAGTTCTTAGAAGCGTGTCCTCGAACTCATCATGTCTTCCCAAGGAGTACGTTTCTCTGATTTACCCCACGTAGGTATGGTGGCAATGGAATTTTTAGGACACGCTAAGTATTAGATCGACATTTTTTTACGGTTTAAGGGAAGGTGTTTTTATTTTGAAAACTGTATGCATGATAGCATTGATTATTTATGCATAAAATCACAGGACCTTTGCCATTGCCCGGAATTTTCGTACTCCTCAATTATTGAAAATGTTGCTGTCTTATTTTCAAGAAAAGGTCATATCTAAATATCTAGTACGGCGTGAAAATCGCTGGGGATACAAAACATGTGATTCTGTCTTCTGTTCTTCCGAATGTTAACTCTTCATTTACTGCCATGTCCATTAGAAGAGAATTCAACATGTATTTCACGAAGGAGGCAGTAACTTGGTGGAACTCCATAATAACACAATATAAAATTCAATATTCTTTATAATGCCACTAAATTAAACAGACCATGTCCGGTTTCGACGGTAATCGTCACAGTCCGGTGGCACCAGGTGATGGCGTTTGTCGTGGAAACCGAACGTGCTTTGTATAATTTTGTGGAAATCTACTAAATATTATAATTTATATTGTTTTATAGTTCAAGATATTTTCCATCACGGAAGGTAAACCTATATTAGGTGGGACTTTAAAATTTTTTTACAATTTCTGTTTCTCTTGACATCGACTATATTTATATATTGCGAAAGACTTATTTTTAGGTCTCTCTTTTTTGAAGCACCTTGCATCACGTATTAATGTTTTTTTATTTTTGCCTGTCATACTTTTAATCTAAGTTAAATTGTTTATTTTTATTTATAATTATACTGCGAATAGACATTATATCTGGTGGCAAGGTGAACGATTTTTTAATTAGAGAATAATTCGTGATAAAGGTTTGGCCTGATGAATGAAAGTAAAAAATATCTAAGCACTCTCAAGCCGGTGTCATACCTGTGTGGAGAGTAAAGCCAGTATCGGAATATAAATGAGATGCGTGCCGAATGACGTCAGGAGTCCCCTTTCTATTCCACTAATGGATCCTCTTTCCAATGCGTTGGGGGGGGGTAGACGTAAGACTGCACTTTTGTGATAAGAATTGATATGGTTAATGCGTGCACGGCGTAATGCCCGCTAAGAGGAGAACAGAGTATGAGTGTGCTTGAATAGGTTCATGAGACCCGTTGCCTCATTCACAGAAATTCGAGTCAAATTTAGAACTTTAATTTTTCTTATTCTTTAGAGGGCAAGTGATTAGAGTAATTGCCTACTGCATGGGGCTACGGGTTCAAATCCCAATGATGCCTCCAGAAGCCTACAACTAAATCCAATCTGAATTATTTATTGGCTGAATCGGTTTTACGGAAGGTCTTATAAATGTAGTCACATGTGGCATATTGGAAGGACCTGCCTCCATCCTATCTCTATGTGTGGATTTTTACATCCCCATTGGTTTTAGTGCCAGGTGAGCTCCACCCTAAATTATCAAAACTAACTACAGGTTAAACATTATTATAGTCATTTACTTCGAATGTGTGAATGGGCTGGTCTCAATGAAAAAATAAATATTTTTAGGTCTCTTTTTTGAGGCACCTTGCATCATGAATTAATGTTTTTCCTTTTTGTCAGTCATAGTTTGAATGTAATTCAAATTGTTTATTTTTTACTTATAATTACATTGCAAATAGACATTTTGTCTGGTGCAAGGTGCAAGAAAGGAAAAAAAAGAAATTAAGTTTTTAGTGACAAAAATATTTTGCTTGAATTTTTAAAGGAGGTGACATTGCATGGTAGTGGTTTTATAACACCCTCTGGTAAATTGTCCATTCGCTCACAGCCCAATTTAGAAAGGAATAATTGGCATTTTTTGTTTTTTTGCTTGGCATCTTAATTTCATCTTTAGGGAGGGTCATTTTTTCCAACAAAGTTCTCCAAAACAACAAGCTCCAACCAAGCTCATGCTACATTTTGGTGTAATATTTGTATATCCCTATTAATTTCTTTAATTGCCTTCTTTATGGTAGAGTCCCAACCCAGTTCTTTCAACATTGAACTCACACTATCAGTTTACTTGTGTCTCCTCAGCACATTTCTTTGGACTTTTTCCAATGTTTTCATTTTTCCGAAATATTACGGGTCCCTTACCTTATTGGTGTACTTGAGAAGTAGTCTTATGGTAGTGAAATAAGTCAATTCTTTCACCTTCTTAGCACATTCTCTTGTATTTCTCATAACAAAGTGGAGATTCTTGCAAGCTTTCCCAACAACCTTTTCTATATGAGCCCCCCATCCCAAATCCATTGTCTTCTTTCTCATGCTTTCTGAATATTAATATTAACATATTTGACCATATCCAGTATGGAACCCATCGTATGCCTATACTTCCCCTCCTTTCCTAATACTGTATAATATAACCTGTTCTAACCTGCCATTTTTCATTACTTCCTCATTTATAAACCCAGCCCATCATTCCCATCGTTAGCCATAATCACTTCTCAAAACATTTTTAAAATGATTAAATATGCTTAACACCTAAAAATAACAGTGCTATACCTACACAAAATACTGCAAATAATTTTCTTTAATCCTGTTCTTTCTTATGAATGATATGATGTTTCTGAATATTAAAATTTCTTTAGAAGTTTTAATTTTCACCTAAATTCATTGAAATTTTTACTTATATCTGTTATTCCAACTTATGGAATTTTTATGATGCCTGAGTACTATTTTTCCTCTCCCATTCATGCACATGGAATAGTTACATATTATCGTCGTATCCTCAATGACTCTAGTGGCTCTGAGGTTCACTATTTCACTCTCTACTTCATCTGTAGTTATTCCTGGGATGTAATATTCTCCTAACACCTTGTACATCTTTCAAATTTATACTACCTGTACTGGAACATTAATATTCTTATGTGTCCTTCAGCATAGACCTTATTCCCTCTATATATTTGAATAATTTATATGTTTATATGATACATCCTTCATTTTTTTTTGTTTTCTTACTTTATTTTTTGTTTCTGGGCTTTACTATGTGATATTGTTTATCATTTCATATGCTTAATCATAAACTATTGAAACTCAATGATTAGTCATTAGCCATAGACTTATTATATATGATTATCACAGATAATCATAGACCTCTAGGGATTCTTGGGATGTTATGTCTAGGAATAAGTTTTACCTCCAGAATCTTATAATTTAGGATGAGCTGACTGGCTATCATTCCCATGGTTTCAATTCAGACTCAATTTTCAACTCCATAGCATATGGATAAACTCTAGCTGATTACTTTGCTGCTGGGAAGTCTCCTGGAAATCCTCACTTATTAAATGATTAGTAAGGATACAATTATTGTATACTTTTTGGTCATGTAATGTGCACTTTCATATATGATTTATCAATATTTTATTGTGAGAAAAAATATTAATTATCCAAAGATGAATGTTATTTAGTTGGACTGAATTTAAGAGTGTTAAGTATTGCATACAATATTTTATTTTGTTTCATTTAGTAAAAGTTAAAAGATTCAAAATAAAGGAACGTAAAATAGAATCATGTTAAAGTGGCTAATTTTCAATTGACTTTTATGCATAATAATTCTCAGATAAATCATCATTTTAGCCTCTAAGCTTAAAAAGTCTAATTAGAAGTAAAATGATGATGTTAACAGGAATTTTTCACAAATACATTTCAATAATGTAATTTACCATAGTTCAGCCACATACACTGATACTCTAAGTCTAAGGACATTCTGGGCACTGAAGTTCAAATTTCATTCGACAAATCTCAAGATTAATCCTAACTAAAATATCTTTTATTTATCTAATTCTACTAAAACTAAAATAAATTTAATTTAATTCAAATCCAATACTATTTTTCAGGAAAAGGTAAAGAAGGGATGATACACCCTCTTTCAGAAATGTAGTACATTGTAAATAATCAATAAATTTCTCAGCTGAACTTGCAGAGGAACAAAATTTTTGCTTGCAAAAAAGAAAATCTGTTTGACTACCACAATTAAGTTGAGCATATTGTTTTGGAAAGATGAATCAGTCCTGGATCATAAGAAGCAAAATAATTTTTAACAGAAGTGAAAGAGAAATCATTAGTAGGATAATTTGGGAAAATATTTTTTTAATTCCAATGATATAGCATTGAGGTTAAAGGAAGCCAATCCTTTGTACAAAGTAGAGAATACTTTGTATATTTTGCTACCAATGAATTTGAGAAAAGCAGAGAGGTGGACCATTTCAAGATGTAAAGTTATAAAAGGATGTCCAGTTGACAGAGCATAACTAAAGTTTAGTTGTTCCTACAATATTTTTAGTGTTTTTATTTAAAAATGTAAAAGGAATGAGCTTTTAAAATTTAACATAAGACTTTAAAATTTTATTCTAATACAATATCTGATCTCTATCCTATGTCATCTATGGTAAGTTCAAATTTCAGAATTTAATGTATGAATCGTGAAAATGTTTTTTGAAACAAGATTATTATGGTTACTTAAGAGTATTTTAATATTCCACTTGTTGGTCTGATTTCATGCAGCAGCTTAGTGAATATCAAATGCATGCTATATGAGATAGTAGATAAATATTTAAATGTTTTGCATCTTTCTACCTGTATTCTGTGAGCAACATGATTTTAGTAGGCAAAGTGTACATACAGGAGTTCATATAAGATAAAGTGCTCAATTTTTAAATGTATTATGTAAGCATTTTTGCATAAATATTGCAAATTATAACACATGAAGAATATGAAAAAATATGAAGGATTCATCAAAAGCAGAAGCACAGATGTTCTTGGTGTACATCAACTTTAGTTGTAAAATCTGTAAGGATTTTATGAATTTAGCTGGAGCTGCAAGGGAACCATGGATGTACATAGGAATAAGACACATTTCTTTTCCATTGACTTAATTTTATTTTTACCAACAACCTTAAACTTTTTCTGCCCGGCTGTTCACCAGTGTTTTCCAGAGGGTCTTCAGCACTGTAACATGCATGAAATCTGGTGCTTTCACAGTATTTACATAGGTCTGCCACTTACAGGGTAGACCTATGTAGTGTATATGAGAGTGTCTTTTATGACCGATATTTTGATTCTCAAATTGTTCATTCTTTTCAAGGCAATTGATGAAAATACCCATTTGCCTTGTAAATGATGCCTGAGTCAAATATTAAAACATTGACCCTAAAAGACACTCCTACCTGGTGGATGACCCAAAGGGAATATATAAATACTGTAAAAAGGCATTTATTTCACAAAAAGACCTTGGTGAGAACTTTTTTCTTTGAGACAGAACTTTTTTAACCCAAGGTAATTTATTAAATATTATTAAGGTAATTAATTAAATAGATAATTCTATCTGAATATTCAAGAGTTTTCTGTAGGGTAGAATCACATACTACATGTATCTTTAAGGGGTGGACATGACTTTATGGATTTTTAAATCTTTTCTGCATGTTTATCTAGGTTTTAATGTCAATGTAACTAATATGTCTATTTTTGTAGTGTAAATAGGTACTCTTTTGACGTTTCCCTTTCTTTAGTCTCTCCAATAGACAATGGCATACACAAATCTACTATAATGTTTGGGGATTATAACTTCTGCATTACAGTAGTTTACCTCTACTTTTTTAACAGAAATAAGTCCAAGCAAAACTTTTTTGACCAAACTGGTACATTGATCATCACACCTGGCACCTATATCCATTTGACTACTATGCATCATTAACTATAATGATAGTTCCCAGGTCAAACTATAAATCCTGACATAGTGCTCCAGATCAAAGGCATACACATATGCTAGCTAGGAAGCTAGGAGGGTGACTATCTTCTCATGAATGAAAGATATTTTCTCAGTCATAACTTAGTGAAAATTTTCATGCATAATATGTCAATAACTCTAGAAGTAAAATCTGATGTTCCTAACTTATTTCTAATAAAGTATATATTTTTACAGGTGGTAACCAGGAGAATTATGTTTTTGAGATATGATCACCTTGAAGAATGTATTGCCTATGTATGTACTAGGCAGGAAGAATATTGTTGTGATTCAAATCACTTAGCACCACCCCTTTTGTAAGTGTTCACGAACAGACTTCATGGGGAGTAATTCCCGAAAATTTCTGGTTATGTGAAATACTTGTAGAGGTCAAGGCATTTTGCATATCCTGGCAAGTGAACATGTTTACTGACTTTTCAGTGGCATGAAGATGCATCTCCCATAAATCTCAAGTGTAACTTTCAAAGGCCACTCCAATTCAGGACTGTCCACTGACTCCGGTGTTTCATTACATGTACTCGAAGGAGATAGTAAAAGAAGCATGGGAAACTGTGGAGTCAGGAATAAAAGTGAATCAGGGACTCATTATGTCAATCAGGTTCATGGATGCCCAAGTTCTAGTTAGTCATTTTGCCAAAGGGCTTCATACCACCTTACAGTACCAATGTGAAGGTTTGGGATGAAAATTTATAGTCAGAAAATTAATTGAAAGTGATTCTTGATAAGTATAAGGCTTTGCCTATAATAATAATACTAGAATGGCATAAGGTGGGATAGCTAGAAAAGTCCACTTATATGGGTTGCGTTATTGATGAAAAGGGGCAGAGTGGCAAGGATAGTTTAGGAGAAGATTTGATTTGGCAAAAGATGATTTCACGGAAAGGAAAGAAATTTTGTGAAGGATCTTAATAGGTGAAGTGCAGAAAAGATGTGTGGTTGTTTGGGACTCGTTATTTCTATTATGAAGTTCATATAAAACCTACCTTAACTGGTAGCTAACCATTCATCGCCCAAAACAGATTTTAAAACTTTTTTTTAAGGTAGCAAGCATATGTTCCCAGGAGAAGTAGCATTATTAGATAAAAATTTGTTTTTTGCATACTTTTAAATCAATCATTCTTTTACATTTTTAGTATTCCTGGTCATGCTTCTCAATGGTTTGGACTTTCCGCTGCCTGTTGGTTCCAAAATAGATTTCTTATATTCAATTCGCTAATTTACCTTTCCATAAAAGTGTGCACAGCAGTAAAATGCTTACTTCGTCTCACCAGTTCACTAGTGCATTCCTCCTAGATGGTATTTGCATGGTTCAAAGTATGTATCACATTTCCAATGCCATCAGCTGAAAGAAATGCATTACTTACAAATTTAGCTCTGATTCGAATCGACGATGTCCTCGTCCCATCAGAAGCAGTTGTAATATGTGCTACGGAAACAGTTGACGAAAATTTTTCTTATTAGCATCCTTTTCGTTAGACAGCGATTTTCTGTGATTGGTTTTCTGCCTTTTCTGTAAAATTTGATGCATCAACATTACCCACTTCTGTTTTCCCACCCACCCAAAATGATATATTTCCATCAAATTCCCAATATTTGAATCCTAGCAAATTAATGTCTCAAGTGGAATTAACATATTCATTTTAGCATGAAATATGTACAAACATAAATGAAACTGATTTTATCAAGATTTTTTGATATTTTTTTTATATTGAGTTGTTTAACATTTAGTTAATTTAAAGTTCCTAGTTGAATTAATTAAATCAATGGGAATCATGTTAATTAAGTAATGGTGAGTTGTGTTATATTTTATGGTCTTAATTCTATGCATGAGATAGAATGTCATGCCACCACCTGTTGTAGCATCTTGCAACACTGTAAAATTTATGAAGTGTCCTAGTTATGTTTTGCATTAAATTTATGATTCAATAATCAATCTGCAGCTATAGTTACTCTCTAAATCTCCTCATGCCATTTATTGTAAATGAGATCTGTAGTTTCAGCCATATAATGTTGCATTTTTAAAATATTCATCATCTTGAATATTTGGGCTTATTTCAACAGTCACTCTGGGTATAATTCATCAGTTCATAATAAAAGTAGTTATAAATATTAATTTTTTACATTACCAATATTGATGATGACATTAAATCAAATTATTCTACCTGAAGGTTGGTTAATTAGCTTGTGGTAGAGCCTAGTGATAAGCCCTACTTGGCTTGTAAAAATCACACATTACATTACGAGGGTCCGTTTGCTTTCCTTACGCTTTGCCCCCTGATGTTTTCCTGGAATTTCTGGTTCCCAGAAAATCACTTAGCTTCGGTTATAGCTAGAGATGTGCAGCAGCGTCACTGGGACTCCAACCCTGGCCGAGCCAAGCACTCTACCCAGTGAGCCACGACGGCCTCATGATGATGAGATAGAACAACATATATTGGTAGTTGGATTTTCTAATGAAGGTTGATTGACAGGTGACCTCCACAAAAGACGTTTTGAGTAGCTTTTGCTAATGGTGTACGAAGAAATAATGTATTAATTCTAGAGGTCAGTAGAATAAAGGAATATAACTGGTAAAGAGTCTGGTGAATATATAAAATTAACACGTGCATCTAAAACTTGTATGATATCCATAAGCTTAGTGGCTTCGTTCTGTGTGTAATATATGTCTCCCAACATTTGCATTTGGGAGTGTATGTGAATGTTTGGTGGTGGCTCACCCCCTGCCACACGCCCTTGTGGCGGCTTGCAGGGTAATACGTGAAAGTAAGCTTATGAGAGGAATTTCCAGGTTTTTAGACAATTTTACCTGCGATGTAAGTCGAAATAATTAAGTAAAAGGGAATAAATGAAATTCTATAGAATCTGCTAATGAACTTTAGGTTAAAGACAATGAAGATGATCACTTGTATTATTAATTACTACATAATACTATATTCATTACGTGCATGGCATGGGTAATAAGCCCTACTCTGCTTGTAAAAATCACGCATTACATTATGAGGGCCCGTTCGCTTTCCTTACCCTTTGCCCCATGATGTTTCCCTGGAATTTCTGGTTCCCAGAAAATGGTAAATAAATAAACAATTTGCGCACGTTCAGTTCAGGATACACCCAGATCCAGGAGGGGTTAGCTGAAAGAGTGAAATCCTGGAGGAAATAAGGGTGAAATAGCAAAAAGACGGCGAGGCTGGAGGATGGGTTTGAGGCCGTTATTCGAGTGGATTGTTGTAATGGAAGATTTTTTCCAGCCAAAAGGAACTCACTCAAGAGTGATGTGAGAGAAATGGCCTCCGTCAGACTTTCTCGGCGCAGTATTCGCATTGGAGAGACTTATTACACTCGGTCCCTAATCCTGCCTTCGCGGGAATACCCCACGGTGTCGCAATGCCTTCGCCGCTGCGACGTCTTCCCAGGGAGTGTGCGAGGGAAGTAGGCGAGACGAGGAGGCAAACCCACTGGTCACTCCCCCCTGATGTTAGATGGGGTCCTTTGTTGTGGAGAGTGTAGCTTAATTTTGATGAGGAGAATGAGGAAGATAGGTATGCTCCTAGGGCGGACGGGTATGGAGGGTGGGAGGGAAAGGGAGTTCCCACGTTTGGAGAGGGTAGTGGTTGGGAGAGGAGGGGGGTCGGTTGGAGGCGTGTGCCAAGTAACGGTGAGTGGGATTGTAACTTATTCTCGTTTAAGAGTGCTTTCATACCCGTTGCATGTAGTATAATATAGAATTTTTCTAGGTCATTTAGTTTCCTTCCTTTTTTCGCAGCGTGCAAGAAGTCCCTTTCTAGATGCCTTGTTGTAGTGCTTCCAAAATGTGTTTGGCGATAATGGAGGTATCATATCCGCTTCTTATACATCTTCTAAGTTCACTGATACTAGTAAAAAAACTTCGCCCCTTTTGCCCCACATATAAGTACAGCTGCAAAAGTATTGCACGATAATTTGTAAACGCCACCTTTGCTTGTCTCTTCAGTTCCGTCTTTGGTAATGCATAGAGGTTTGGAGAGGTTGAATTTAAAGTAGAAGAAAAAACTTCAATTTTCTTTGGAGGTTTTCACAATTTCGTAGGACAGTTGGTGAACGAAAGAGGTTTGTATCCATCTTGTGGAGGAGGCGGGGATCTTCATTATTGGGGAAAGAGTGGCTTTATGTTTTGTTTCTTCCTTATTTATTTGTCTACTTAATTTAGGCTTTGCCCATTTTGGCAGCTATAACATAATGATGTTGAGTTCTTCCCTAAAATATGATTTGGCATATTGGTGAGTCTGTGTACCATTCAGTGGAAACGAAAACAGCTTGTGTGTGGTTAAGTATCGTTGGTAATTAGGTATAATCTGATCAGTATAAGTAGGTTTCCTATAAATAGGCTAATCACGCTACGTCCCTTACCTTTCGATAGCTATTTCCTAGAATTTTTAATTTTAAAATAATTTAGAGTTGTTACTTTATGTTTCCATGTTGAAATATATGTTTTTGTGTCTTGAATTAAGGCGAGCTAAAGTAGTATTTGAAAGCATATAATTGTCAATTGGTTCCTATTTAGTAGAATAGGATTTCATCCACATAACGAACCGACTTTCGCCCACCTCCCCTTCACAATTTCAAACCTTCTCTTAATCTACCCCACCTTGATTTGCATACACTTTAAACTAATGTGAAATATCGATTCCTTCTGATGTGAAAGATAGAATTCCTTCCTTCTTCTCAGCGTTCTATTAATATTAATTAGTTTGCTGGAATACTTTATTTTCTCCTTTTCCGTTGAGGATAGGTTCCACCGCATCATTTCCGAAAAAATGTTTGATAACACAAGTAGATATAGTATAAAACTATTATAGAACCAGAATACCCACCCACAGTGACTCAAATCAAAGGGTGTCGTTAACAAAGAGTTATAAAAATTAAAAAAGAGATTTGGACCACAAATTTAAAGTATTGAATTTTGTAGAAAGAGCAGAGGAACTAGATAAGCAATTTCAACGCTTAGAACACTCATCGAAAGGAGCATTGAGGAACCAGGATGTTTTATATATTTCTTGGATTTCAGGAAGGCGTTCGTCAGAGGGAGGAGGCAATAAATGGAAGTTTTATAGGAATTATGAGTTGATTATAGGGATAGGTGTTTCAGAAAAACTCTACAGGACCAGATCCAGCTACTAGTCATTCAAATAACTGACTACAGATATTACTGAGAACATACTAGGATCATTGTTTCGGTTGAATAAAAACATACAAACTCGAAAGTAATAAGAATTTCAAAAATTAAAAAGTC
>WURS02355569.1:0-17645 GCA_011762765.2 Rhinocypha anisoptera
CGATGGGCTGAGTGGCGTTACACTGGCTGAGTGAATGGGTTTTTCACTAGTAATAGAAAGTTCTATTTCACAACTTTTTTTCCACTAATCGAACATCGAACTGTGCTTTACTTTCTCATAAAAATGTGGTGATGAAATGTACTTGTGATGTTTTGGTTATGATTAAATGACTTGTGTTGAAATGTTTTATGATAAAATGTCGTAGAATCAGTAGAATAGTAACATTAGCAACAATAGTAACACATATTAACATCTTTGTTTTAGTCAACTTTATTATTTTTTAGGCTAAGTCAATTAATTAAATAATTAAATTTTTTTAGATAGATCAATTTAGCAAAGTAATTTTTTTACGTCCAGCGGTATAGGTGCATCAAAGACAAGGAAAACAAAAAACGAAAAAAATATCCTGGATATCTAAGCGATCTTGTTGCAGGTCTAGTCTCCAGCGCTCAAAGATCCAGCAAGCATTTTCCAAAATGAAGTTGAACAAAGTCTGAGCCCCTGACATTTCCACCGAGTTCTGACAACCCTGGCGAGTTAAACTCTGACTTTTGAATAGACAGAAAGCACTAGAATCTTTATTCATAAGAAGTACGATCCCGCGGATTGTGTTTAATATATTGACCAATCCGATTTCTCCATCACACCAAAAAAATATTTGAACGCGTAATAAATGCACAATTCAGGGTAATCATAGAAGTTAGGATAAACTAATGTGGCTTCGTCAAAACCAAGACACTACTTGTCGCGGACCTAAACGAGCGACTAAAAAAGGTAAAAAATAAAACGTACAATGCGGACGGATTGGTGACGCAAGGACAAAAACACATCGTCCAGTCATAGTGATAAGTCAATCACTCACCTTTTCTGTTGCGGTACAAACGCAACTTCAAAGTGTGACTTTCAACAACGAATCCAATTTTTAATAACGAAATAATATCCAAAAAAGGGCCACCTGATAGGCGGTAAATTAAAAATATATACAATAGACATGAAACAAAATAAACATACTCGCTGTGACTCTTCTTGCCAATAAGCCAGACGCCCAATTGCACTGTCTGCAGCACTTGACGAAAGGTGAGATTGGCAAAGAAATCATCACAGAGACATTGTTATATATACAAATGACAGAGATGTGAATGAGTGATAAAGATGAGACAGTGACTAAGCAGTGACCACATTGTGACTTACATAGAAAGTGCTCGCGATGAGTCACATGCTTTAACAACAATTATGACTCGATAGAGGGACCTAACACAGATGACGTGTCGAGTCTCCAGCAGTCTCCCTGAGACACGACATTTTCTTTGTCTAATCTAGACATATAAGTTATTTGTCTTTCTTTTTTGCTCCAAAATTGGAGTTACTTTTGCCTTTGTGCAATCTTCCCATATTCGTGTGTCTCAATTAATTATATTTTGGAAAAAAGAGATCAAATTGTAAGTTTTGTTTGTAAATATTGTACATATTATAAATTCACTATTCTGTAGTTTCTTTTTTATATTTATTAAAAATAAAAAAACTTTGTTTAATTTAGACGTATCAGTTTGATACGCAAAACCACTGATGCTATTTTCGCTGCAAAGCAACTAATGAAAAACATACCCAACAATTGCCGGTTTACGTAAAAGTCCACCAAAATTTTGCTTTTTATCATCGTGATGGGCAAGACTACTAGCAGTATCAAAACAAAGCTTTCATGAACTCTACTGTACGCAGATATTGCCGTGATGAAAACAAGTATGTGAGAACTTGTGTCTACAAGCTTGGAATAACGCACTCAGCAGTCATGAACTTAATTTGAAATATTTTTCTTACATTAGTTCAATCAACAGTACCCTTACTTAAATTTCAACAATTTAAATAACTAGGCTCCACTATTTACGTGAATAGAGGCTCCAAAGCAGACACACAAAACCTTATTGAGCTACTTAGAATAAGTGACAACAGCTGACTAGAGTCTTCTGTTACCGAAGAATGTCTTGTTGCCTAAAATTAAAAATTTATAAGACGGTAGTGCGGTTAGTAGCACTCTACGGCTGCGAATGTCGTCAAGACAAGCAAACCACAAAAGTGATGGAAACAAAGATACTCAGATTTTCAATGGACATCACCCGACTCGACACAGTTTCTAACAAGGAGGTGCAAACCAATATGGAGTTTGAGGTCGTGTTGGGCCGGACGGTTTCCAACTCGGGTTGAGAACATAATCCGTGAGCCACGGCTTAGATGGTACGGTTATGTCTAAAGAGATCCACCTGACCTCATTACTAGATCTGCACTAGATATGGAAGTCAAAAGAAAACGACCAAGAGGTACGAAAGCTAGGCTGAGACCAAACAATCAAGGCATATCTAAACAAGATACAACTGTCTACCCTGAACCCAAAATATAGGAACAAGTTGAGATTTAAGGTTAGGGTTGCGGACCGCACTTGAAGTGAAAGTTCACTGTGAACCACGACGTCAACTTGCTATAAGCCTAAGGCTTAGCAAAGAAAATTATTTTTTCTCATCGGAGTCACTAATTAAATAAACTGAGATTGCAATAAAGAGTCAGAAAATTGTTAAAATGATATTTAGCTGTTCATGACATGTTTTATATAGATCTTCAATTTCATTTGTAGGTCAAATGAGATTATTGGATTATGGCCTCTACACAAAGTTATTAATTTTTAAACTTCAAAATAATTTTCCGCTATGATTATTTTAGATTTAGACCAGTACTAGTTTTGCAATTGCAGTTTTAAGATCAAACCTTCATTCAAGTATGGCAATTTCAAATTTACGGAAATTTTTAGTCCCAACTCAACGAGGCGCATTGATCTTCCCAATGAAAAACTAAATTAAATTTTTTAATTTAAAATTTTAATGGTATTTTTATTCAGGGTCTCTACATACACGCTAGATACATTTTGCAATCAAAGCTACCATTCTATCATTTTATAACAAAAACTGGGTTAAGACTTAATTTAGGTGCTGGGTAAACACTTTTGCATTTTTGCACATGGCGGGTTATCAATAAAAATTCTTTATTGTATAAAGTATAAATATTTGGTATATTACACGAAAACAAACGCTGGGTTGTGTATAAAATTAAAAAAATGAATAGAATTGAGCCATTTTCACAGAAAAAATCAAAATGTATCATCAGAAAATATAATAAATATATATTTATAAAATTAAAATTGCATTAATTTAATAACATTAATATATAATGAAATTGTTGTTTAATTTGAATGTACAACATATAATTTTAATAACTAACGTGCAAGTGACTACTACGAATAGACATTGGTGAGTGTGGTGAAGAAAAAAGTGGTGGCACAAGAAAGTCTAAAGCTTCCTGGGTGTTTTGGGTGTTGGTTCTAAAAGCGCTGGCTTAAGAAGAGGACTAAGGTAATCACGATGGAAAGCCAGGTGAGGTGAAACGAGGCACGGGAGGCAGCACCCAGGCCAAAATCAAAACCAAAGCTTCCTGTGTCGCACGATGGCGGACAGACACGATGCGAAGAAGGCATCAACTCGATCACTTGCTGGTGCGACCCAAGTTTGTTGGTAGCCCGACACAAGTACTGCCCAAAGTGATGTTGATCTATCTTATTGATACGCAGCACCGAGTCAGTGTAGTCATGAGAGGTAGAAAAGATTGTGATCAAATGGTTAGGCGAATCCTGAACTTCCATGCCATCCTTGAGCCAACGGATAGTGGGTGCTGGGTAGCTTTCTACATGGCATTGCAAGTTGATGTCGTAACCGATGGCTTGTTGGTAGAAGGTACGTTCGACGTGCACACTGGGCGCAAACTCGACTTCGACCAGAACATTGCGCCGTGCTCCCGAGCCGACACTGTTGTCCGCAATGCAGTAGTAGGTGCCGCGGTCCGCCTTGGTGATGTTGTGTATGATCAAGATATTACCCTTGTAGAGAGAGCCTCCCGTTGGCAGTTGATCGTTGTTTTCTCGGCGCCAGCTGATGCTTGGTTGCGGGTAGCCCGAAGCGTAGCATTCCAATTGAATTGCTTCCCCAGCCGAGGTGATCATGCTTCGCGTCGAGTTATCACTGATCACCGGAGGAATTCGCACGTACACATTCACATCTGTTCGCAATTTTGGTTAGTCAACGCAAGTTAATAAATTATAATAATCAAACACTTACTGGCTGTCACACGGGAAGAAGATGAAATCACTACTTGACACTGATATATGCCAGCGTCAATTTCTTGGATCTTGGATATTTGCAGTGTATAGGTAGAGCTGGCATCATCGTGTCGAACCGAGTAACGATTATCTGGAATGCTAAGAGAAGCTCCTTTGGAAATAAAAAGAATGTTTCCCAGATTGTTTGGATCAATTTTGGCCCATATCACTGGGTAGTTCTTGGCGTATTGAACTGAGCATGAAATGCTCAAAGTGTCACCAATACTGGTCACTTTCTCCTTGGTAATAAAAGAAATAGTTGGATTTTGCTGTGCTTGCGTGACAGCCACACAAAACACAAATACAAGAAATTTTCCAATTGCCTCCATCTTGTTGAAATAGTGTAGAAAATACAAAATTATTTTTGTATTAGTGATACCCGCACAATTTGCTCAACGTATAATCGAGGTTTGTTATATAAATGGCAAATTGAAGTTAAATTGGCTGTGGGTACCAATTATTCAGCTTGACCAACAATCGTGATGATGCACAAGTCAGAAGTAGGTAAAATGATTTAGAAATGTCGAGTCAAATGGTAAGGTAAGTTTCTGCAATTGAAAAATTGAGTCGAGTGAGAAAACACGATGTTGAGTTGAATGTAGCAATTGGTTTTGGCTTTGGTGCAAGATGGGTGCGCCTCTTTTTCTTAGTCGGTACAGGCCACTGACATTCACACAACTAAAAAAACATCATTCGAACTCGAGCAGTCGAAACTTGATACTACGACGGTGTAACTAGCGAATAAGCATCTAAAACCCGTGACGAACTAGAAAACTAGTTGCCAGTGACAAAACAAAGTCCGTGACCAATTTGTGAAAAGTGAACGTGATTGGTTGCATCGAAACAGCCAGGCTCCGACTGGTGCGTGGGTGGGGCAATCAATTGGTGGTAAACACCAAGAGAGACTAGCAAGGCACACAGGCTTGACAAGCTACTTAGTAGGAGATGGATGGAACAGATGATAACTATGGGACACCTGACGAATGTGAGGCAGGAAGGTCGGACGCAACGTAGAGTGCGACGCAAAGATTGCGCCCAAGTGAATGCGTTGGATGTTGCCTTGATGCAATACTATGGATGATGCGATGGTGCTCGGTGAGCGTTCAGCCAGCTACTGACTGTGCTTGCATGAATCACACTAGGTGAGGTGAGGTGACGTGACGGGCGCGAGCGGACGGGCAGGTAGGCAGCGAGCTATGCACGGAGTGGAGGTGCGAGCTACAGCACCACATCAGGTTTGCTGCCGGGCTAACTTGCTTGCCAACCTGACTCTACCTGTGCGGTGAACACCCGAATCGTGCCCTTCTCGCGTGTTCTGCTCGTTCTCTCACCCTCACTTGACCAGCTGCAAGTTTTGTTCGCTTCCACCCATCTCTGCATCGTTGCGCGCGTTCTCTCGGAATTTGGCCGTTCGGGTTTGGACTCGGCTCCGTAGCTATGGTCACCACGGGCGAGCTCATGCTGGCATGAGGCCAAATCGAAACACACCTGCCTGCGGCCACTGCGCCCACGAGTTCGCTTTGGCTGATCACCACTGTCGAACAACCGGCCCGATTTGCCCTCGGCTCACAGACTAACCAAACTCGTCACCTCGAGTTGCTGATCATCGCAACCATTAGCAGCAATTAATAATATGAAATATTACTAATCTCTTCTTGCCTTACGATGATCTGTAATTCAATTAACATAGTTTCTCTTGATCAAACTCGATAAATGTTAGGGCAAGATCAATCTCAAAGATTATTAGTCCGATCAACGAGTATACTAGACAAATTGATAATTGCATCTATTAAAGGATAACCGTTGTCGGATGCGGCTCGCATAACCAGAGGGTTTATAACAAAGGGATTGGCTGAGAAACGGAGCTGGCACAAAGTTAATGCTGTTCAGCTTTAATCCCTTGTGTTTATTTCAATTCTACATACTAAAAGCGACTTTGCACGAAGTACGGTGTCAAAGCAGCGACAGCGGTGAGCGATTATCGTCACTGGTCAGAGTTGTGAGGACCACATCGCGAGCAGCTACCGTCATAGCGACTACCACCATAACCAAGTAATCAAAGTCATTAATTTTGTTTTTATATATTTTTTCCTTGTCAATCCTCTGTCATAAGACATTTATCATTTTAATTTAGCAAGAAAAGGTTTAAAACTGTTTCTAAACTGACAGATATCATGACCAGTTGATTAATTAATCACCTGAGGAAGAGTGAGATGTGGTCAAAGAAATGAGCCAACGACACGGAATGAAGTGCCTCGGGCCGATTGGCACTGGCGCGGTGGCATCGGTGATGGGAACCAGTGCAACCACAGTGGCGCGGGTGTCTTTGCGGTGACTAGGCCGTGCCGTGGCTCGCTCCTAGGCGGTGGTGTCGTCTTGATTGATGGTCTGCTTGGTGGCTCTACTCAATCCACCGAGCACTCGCTCCACCGTCGGTGGTCAGTGCTCGAAGTGGCCACGGTAAGCCACTGCCATCCAACTGAGGGCGGCCCTCGTAGCCTGGTGGCATCTCTAATCACAGGTTGGTGGTTGGCTTCAATTGAATTAAAATGTATGATTTATCTATTTATTCTTTCGTTTATATATTTGCTCTGGTTGAGTTGCTCGTGCACAAACGCGAATGTGAGAGCGGTAGAGAGAGGCAAAGTGAATGCACAAAGAAAACGGACAGGCGTCTTCAAGCCTGTGATTAGTGATCCCGTTGGACTGGAGCATCCCACTGGCCACTGTGGACAGATTGGTCCTCCAGTGCCACTAATCATTTTCATTTGTAGAGTGCTTTGACCACAGGGACCGTTCAACAGATGATAGCCGCCCTGGTGCGCAACCAATTGATTACGCCGACGCGACCCACCGTGACACAGATGTGTTCAACAGTGGTGCCTTAAACTGCGCTAAATGGCGCCCATTAGATGACCCGGTGTGTGATGCCCAATGACCAGTGATAAATAGAGCTTGGCAAGACGATTATTTTCACTGACCGTCAGTTTGACTGTCTCTCTAGCATTGATCAATTGTTTGAGTGATTGGTCACCGAACCGGTGTTATCGTGTTCCACTCTGTGTGTTTGTCCTGTCGGCAATGCTGACGGCTGAGACGTGCTCATGACTTGTTTCTTGTGGACTATGGTCAAGGATCAGGCAAGAGTGGAGTGAGAGAAAGAAAGAGAAAGAGAGAGAGAGAGAGAGAGTGCGATGTAACCCGGGACGTGTGTCATGTCTGCTTTATCTCACCGCCTGTACTATCTTTGCCACACATGCCACATGTCATTGGCTTGACAACACACCACTAGATAGTTATCAGTGGTCAGTCAAAGTGCCCTCTGGCCAGACGCACTCGACCCGAGCGGACGACACTGGCCGGGGGCGCGCGCCTGTCACTGGCATCGATCAATTGCACAGCACACCACACACGTCAACCAGTGGAATTGAGGCATTTTGTAACTCGGAGAGAACTCGTTTACACTCCATTGCCACTTTTGGCAGAATACATTTCAAGTACTCTGATGCCAATCATCACACTCATCTACAAACTAAGAAGATAGCATCCACTGTGATTTTAATTGAATTCTAACGAAAAATAACTAAGGATTAAATACAACTGGTTGAACATGGTTTCTTGTAATGGCTTTTTGACTGTTTGCAATTCAAAGAATGGCCTCATAAATGACTAGCCCAAACTCTTCGGGTACCGCCATGAGCGTGGTTTGGAGCGCGTCACTGCGCACACCTTTTAATTTGCTCAATTGGCGTGCAGAGCTGAAGCGTGAAGAATGGAAAGAATTTATTGGTTAAAAGTGCGGCCTGTTGCCCCCAACAATGGGTAAGATTTGCAGCGGCACCGTCTGTCCGTGGCCCTCATCTTTCTTAGCACCGACACTGCGGCACCTTGCTGGCCCCGGGTCACTGCTGGCACCGGTGTGTTGCTCATTACTCACCACACGTCGTTTGCCAGTCCCATTCACTATGCTTGTCTATGACTTAACATTGACCTTGACAAATTGACTCACACAGTCAGTGTAAGTTTAGGTCGTGGCTCGCACTAGTCGGTCAGCTTGAGCTAAGGTGAGTGCGCCCGAATGCAAACTTTTTTGTCTACTTTAAGTAAATAAGCAAATAATCGCAAAATACGAACATGAACGGGACGGGAAATGAGAAACGCGAAACGCTAGTGAATGCTAATGCCGCCCTGCTCGCACACTATCATCCACGCGGAATCGGCTGGATGACCGAGTAGTGAGGGCCGCGTCGCGTGGACTGGACGCCCAGTCACCACCTGACCATTTGATTAGTGGCCAGACGAGCGCCCGGCACTACCTTTCTGAGCGATCTTATCAACACGCCACTGACATGGTCGAATTGAGTCTTTATCAATCACCACGGCACAACACTCGATCTGGCATGTAGACAAGACTATTGATCGATTACAAACTCGCGTTTGCCCGCGGCTTATGCAAAGTCAATGCCGCTATGATGACAATCGTTTTGACTGACCATCGAGTAGCAATGATTTGGGCGCCTTAAACGAACCAGCGCCCGTGAAGCACTATCAGAGGTAACAATCGCTCGATAGTGTCAATGATTGCTGCTGATGCGGTCGGCGCGAGCGTGATCAAACCTCGAGATAGCACAAGACCAATTTGTTGCTCATCTAAGCCCCATCCATCTCAGTGGTCATCTTGGGAGAAAGAGAGAGGGGGGTGCCATGCACATATTCGGACACATTTCACACAGTTATCACTTCGTCTAGGCAGCTAACCTCATCCAATCTGCATCATCCGGTACTAGGACTGACAGAATCGCGATGTAGCCAGGGCGCAACGTTCAAGTCGTGCCTCGTTAAGCTTTGTACGGTATGTCAGAAAGTTAGTCACTAGACAGACAGTCACTCATCGTTTTCTTTCTCTCTCATCTTTGTACATCTTTACATCTGTCTGTTTTCTGTCTGTTTGTTAGGTTTTCAATTCAACCTACTACCGGCACTGCAGCAGGTAACATTGAATCTGATTGAGAAAATCAAAACAATTCGAGTTACGCATTCATTCGTCATTAAGTACAATCAGGAAAGAAGAGGCACCAACACGGATCTCGCTATTGCTCTCTCGCAAGTGACGGACAAGCAAGTAGGACTGTGTGAGGCCTCGTGTTTCACATCAGGATTTAAGCATCGTCCCGGGCAGTTTCGCGTTGGCTAACAAGCACCGAGTTTGACAGTGAAAATGCGCGTAAAGTAGACCCTACCTATCTACCCACATCCCACATTGAAACTTGCATTTAAGTTTGAAAACGAATCAAGGTGAAACCTGATAGTGCGATGTGCGCTTCAACTGCCCAATGTCTTAATATCTCTCTCGTGCACACCACTCGGACGATGCGACAGAGCAGCGAGGTGGCATGGCATTCGATTAATTGTCGGTCATCTCACCCCCGCCACCACGACTCGTGCCGCATCTTCTTCACCTAGCATCGGACTTGATTTGCCCGTGAAGCACACACACACAGACACAGACACAAACGGACACTGGGCAGTAGTCGGGTGAGTAAAGTAAAGGCGAGTTGAGAACATGGCACGGCAACCACTCGAGTCCCCTTCTCGTTCGCTCATCCATAATGTTCGCGCGCCGACAGATTATCAATTGCATTTGCATTTTCTCAATCTCACTCTAGTCATGTCCGGGGTTTCCTTTCAGACCCGAGGATGGTTATTTTGTAAGTGTGTGTGTGTGTGCTCATACCTACCAAAACCGGCTATTGAACCGACACGAAGACAAAGAGAGAGAGAGAGAGAGAGACAGAGAGAGAAAGAGACAGAGAGAGAGAGAGAGTGATAGAAAAAAGGGAGAGATAGACAGAAAGAGAGAGAGAGAGAGAGAGTAAGAGAAAGAGAAAGAGAGAGAAAGACTCTGGACAATTGGTCAGTGCCACGCGCGATCAAGTAGTGCGCACGATGCTCAGATTGCCCAGCAGGGCTATCGATCACTGATGATGATGATGATGCCCTAGCTCCCATGGCGTGCCACTCAATCGATTACAACCCTACACCTCTGTTCGACTTCACTTCACCGATTTCTTTTCACACACACACAGACACACATCATCTCCATTGTGGAATCATTATCTCGTTCTTTTTTTACTACCTTCATTCATTCCTATTAAGATACCGCTAATGTTATTGCACAATTATTACCCGGTTCATTTGCAAAAGAGACATTCAATACAGGCTATTTTTGTTTTTTCAAATAACCTACTTTTATCTAAATATATATTTTTAAATTTAAAAAATTTGCTTTTATCAATCCAAACTGTCATTTATATATCGTATAACTTACTCTGGCTGAGTCTACTTAATTAATTCAATAAAAATAAAATTTAAAAACGGATAAAATCTAAAATAAAAAATGATGTTCCTCAATGTTGCATTAATTTAGTTGTCAAGTACATGAGAAGAATTTTAAACAAATAGATAATAATATATGAACTACACACGAGTGTGCCAAATAGCATTGGTGCGGGTTCACTCACAGAAATGGTTTCAGTTCTCACTGAAAGTAAGTTAAATTTGCAGTCCTCACTAAAAATCAACTCGATTTTTCAGTGCAATTTTCAGTGAGAACTGAAACCATTTCCGTGAGTGTTGGTTAACGAAGACATTGTCCGCGATGGGTCCTCACACCTTGCTGCAATATTCCTCTTTATTCGAGTGGCTCGCTCAAATAATTATAATGATGATAAGCGATTTGACGACAGATTGCTCTCAATGGGCAATGTGAATCTTTGCTCTCTCTCTCTCTTTTTCTTTCTCTCTCTCTCTCTTTCTCTCCCTCTCTCTATTTCTCTCTCTCTCTCTCTGTCTATCTCTTTCTGTCTCTCTCTTTGTTTCTCTCTCTCTCTCTCTCTCTCTCTTTCGTTTTTTCTTCCTTTCACTCACTCTCTTTCTTTTTCTCTGTTTAATTCTCTATTTCTTTCTCTCTCTTTTCTCTCTCTCTCTCTCTCTTTCACTCTCTTTCTATCTCTCTCTTTCTCTCTCTCTCTCCCAATCTTTCGGGTCATCCACTTAGGTTGTCTGATCTTTTGGTCGTTCTTGGCTATCGTAAATTTAAAATTCCAAACTAGCCGGGTGTGGCACTTGCACTCGGCTTCCACTGATCAGGTAGAGCAACTCGTATGGATGAATGTAACATACTCTCCTCGCGCAAATAGTCACAGGTGGGCACCTTTTTTGTGAAGAATATGGCGCGATAAAGGGCAGCTAAAAATGTTTGATCTTTGCTTTTTCTTGTTTTTTACCTTCTCTTTCTCCCACTGTTCTTACTTTTATTGCCACTTGGTGATACTCTCTACACATCTTTGCAAGATGTGCTATTTTCGCTTATTCGGCTTTCAAGTCAAATTGACTGTCGCGCGCGGTGGTGAGGTGATGAACAAACTTGAAATAGAGAGAGAGGGAGAGAGAGGGAGAGAAAAAGAAGGATAGAGAGAGGAAAAAAGTTAGGGAGAAAAGAAGAGAGGGAGAGAGAGAAAGAGAAATACGACAAATGTGAAGCTGTTAAAAAGTCAAGTTTCGTTACTACCTGACGAGTCAACGATACGGGGTGATGGAAAATCAACTGAAGAGTTGAGATGCGGTCAACTTCTCTCTCTCTCTCTCTCTCTATTTCATTCTCTCTATCTTTATCTCTCTCTCTCAATTTCATTCTCTCTATCTTTATCTCTCTCTCTCCCTCTCGCCCTTTCTATCTCTCTCTTTTTCTCTCTATTTTTTTCTCTCTCTCTTTCTCTCTCCATTTCTCTCTCTCTTTTTCTCACTCTCTCTTTGGTTCTCTCTCTCTCACTTTTTTTCTCTCTCTCTCTTTCTCTCTCTCTCTTTCTCCCTTTTTCTCCCTCTCCTTCCATCTCTTTCTCCCTTTTCCCTTTTCCATATTTTTTATTTATAAAATCTCATTTTCTATCCATATTTCCATTTTTGTTTTGTTGTTCTAATAATTACTTGTTTTTGTTGTCTTATTTTTAAACTTTAATTTCTTTCTCATTTTGTTTTGTTTTAAGTTTGTTTCTTTATTTTCAAAATAACAGTTTTAATCGATTTTCTATCTATTTTTTTCATTTTTCAATTTTGTTTCTTTTTTTCTCTTATTCGTTCTCAATTATTATTATTATAGTTGCCATGAGTCATCGTGCTTGCACACGAGACATAAGGCGCAATGTTGAAGCAGTGCTTCTCGATTGTATCGTGCCTGGATTCTACGGTCCAGGATTGCCTAGATTCGTTCTCAATGACGATGCTATTGACCGTAATGATAGGAATAGATTTGGACACTGACAATCCGCCTCATCAACTTCAATGAAAGAGTGAATTGATGAAACCACCAATCAAATGAATTCCAAATCACCCTCGGGTGTCAATCGAATCGAATCAAGTCGAGTTGAATCAAATTGAATTGAATCCCAATGTAGTGTGAGAAAATAACCGTTTTGAAGAGAATCACTTAAAGTTGATTGGACAGAACACTACACTAGATTAAGTTATTTGTTGCTATCTTGCTTTTATTATTACACACACTTACTTACCATTCTCGTTTGCTGTATGATTAGAGAGAGAGAGAGAGAGAAAGAAAGAGAGAGAGAGAGAGAAAGAAAGAGAGAGAGAGAGAGAGAGAGAGAGAGAGATGTTCTTTGCTAAAGTGCACGTCACCTCCCATCATGTTATCACAATATTAATGTTAGATTTTTTACGGCTCTAAATATTGCTTTTCGGTGATTTGAAAGCTGAGGCTAATTCTATGGTTTTATTCGTTTTAGTTTTGTTTATGTCAGTTTGGGCAGAACAATCAATTCACTAGAAGTGTGCAATAATGCGATATCAATCAATTATTGTTAATGAGAAAGAAATTTAATTTTAATAGATCACTTTTTTTCATATTTTTAAAGTTCCTTCTTTTTTACCTTTTTCTTTTATCAAGTTAGATTATGTCTATTAGTTGTTTTTTAGTGATTTGAAATGACATGTTTATTTTGCAGTTTTACTTGTCTTGTTAGTATATGCCTTTGCAAAATACAATTAATTTTTTAAAAATTCCCTTTTCTTGATGTTACATTCTCACGATTGTTAATAATGAATAAAATAATACTATTTTTATGATTTTTCATTTTTTACATGTTAGATTAATACTTCTATGAATTGTTCCTTAAGGGAATTGAAACTTTGCGTAGAACCAATTAATTTTTATGTAACAGTCTATTAATGACTAACTAATGAACTAGGTCAACTTTGTTTTTTCCTATTCCTCTTCTTTTCGTTAGTGTTGGATTATTACTTGATTTAAATTGTTGGACTGTTCCACTGTAAATTGGAATGGTTTTTTTATTTTGTTGTTTTGTTTCGTTTAATTCACTTTGCGTTTGTTTAATCTCACTAGGATTTATTTTTAATGGTGAAATTTTCCTAAAATTGATTGCTCCATTGGGAATATGGAATATTCTATTAAACATTTCTATTTCATTGAAATGGGTTTTTAGTTCCGGGTTTGTTTTAGCATTTTATGTAAAATAAAATTCACCAAATCCAAAAAATATGAATTCAATGAATAACTACTAATGAGTTTAGTTAATTTTTTAATTAAATTAATTTTATTTAAATTCTCTTTCCCTCTTTTTCTAAATTATCGTACTCTTGTATGTTAATTTGAGTTTTTTAATCAAATTAATTTTGAATCACTCAGAGTAGAACAAATAAATCCAGTTATGCACATACACACACAACAATGAATAACTGATGATGAGCAAGACTAACAATGTTTCACTGGGATGTGATGGAATGTGATGGTCAACACACCACCAAGTGACGGTAAACGAGATTGAGTGGTCTCGAGCATTCTCTCTTTCTTTCTTTCCATTCTTCTTTCGTTCTCATCCATAATCTCTCACTCTCTCACGTGTTTCCCCGTAAGGAGTGAACCGATAGGGCTTAACGAACCGCGACTCGAGCTTTCTCTCTCTCTCACTCTCCCATCAGCGATGGTGGTCGAGTGAGTCAAATAAGACAATCGCCCGCATCTGATAGGCTTAACCCGTGACAGACAGTTCGGTCTAATGAAGTTGAGTTTTGGTTGTGTTAGCCAAGTGTGGCCACCGAGTGGTAATGAGCCTTCATGCAGAACGAAAGCGCCACCACCACTCATTGAGCTTTCTTTCACTCACTAACTCACTGGCCAAATACAATTAGCGACGCACAGTGTCCGAATGAAGCCATTGAAAGCATCGACTTGGGTGCTTAGTATGTCGAGCTGGTCACCGTTTCTTCTTTTTTGGCGTTGGTGGTGAAGACTAGTTTTGGACTTTACAACTGTACTTGTCAGAAATCAATGGTAGTTCTCTCTCTCCCTCTCGCATTGTGTTCTCATTTGGTTACAGTGCGATTCTATCTACAAAATCCTTTGTTTGTGTGACTGACACACACTCGAACACACACACACATACGCTGGTCATCGAGCAAAAAGATTGTTCAAATGAGAGCAACACTTGATGAAGAGTTGCTCATCCAACGCCCAAGACTAAATGCCTAATATGAATCGACAAATGGCAAGACAAAAGGGGTTAAAGCAAACGGTGCTCATATTCTCACTGTCAACTAAACCCAACTCAACAGACTCTCTTGAAGATACGGAGAAAATCTATTGAGTGGGCATCGAGAGAGGTGTGAAGTGGTGAGTTCGCACACTGACCACTTGATCACTTCCTTCTACTACTCATCCTTTAACCATTAGCACTAACTTCAACAGCCACTTCGGTATCCAAGTGCATGCATGTAGACACTTTTAGTGTGACAACACGATATTTTGACTTCTTAGCAAATATATGTTCTTTACTAAGCAAAGATTGCTTTTAACTTTATCTTATCCTGGTATTAAAATTTATTTTTCTAAACTCATTTTGAGGAAAAATATTACCCATTCTAGATGATGTACAATGTTATAATAGTTAAAATATTTTATTGGTATGTTCATCACTCATGTTGCAAAGATCACACATTTTGATAAGAATTGAGTACGCCCGAGGGAAGAAGAAGAGACCGAGGTGTGATACGTGCCACACCTCAGTCTTATTTTCCGGTTCGCGGAAAACACGATAAAGCCCTACCTCATTTGGTTCTCAACCTGTGTACACACCAAATGTATGCACTGTTTTGTAAGTGTATGTCTATTTACTAATCTCATCCATCATTGGCTTCAAACAAAAAAAATGTTGTACACTCGTGTACTCTTTCTGGTGCAATTGTGTTGTGTCTTGTGCCTTGCACTACTCGACGCCACTTTGGTATGACGCAACAAGCCGTGTGGCACTAACAAGATTAGCCACCTGTCACCCGAGAGTGGACGACAAAACTGAGATGACCGGATTATATATGTTATGATATCCCTTTGCAAAGCTAACCCAAAATACCGGTACCATAAATCACACTTGAACTCGTGTGTGAGACCAAGTGTGAGAATCAATAGGTTTGGCCGACGGTGGCGGCGTTGGTGCGTGAGTGAATCGGAGCAATCGATGCGGCCAAGGTGACTGGCATCGATCGCTGCCCTTTGCCTTAGTTGACTACCACCAGTGGATAGAGTGGAAACCTGCATGAGTTTCAAAGAGAAAAACCGCCACTCAGCTCGCCAGTCGAGAGTTGCCATTTGCGCCATTTGGCCGATTGTAGCGGGTGGCGAAGGGGACGAGTGGCACTTACCGGGCAAAAGTGTTGGCATCTCCATCACGCAGAGACGTGCTAATTACGGGCAAACATATGTTACACCACACTTAGACTTCTCAGTCCTATTCCGGAGCCACTTCATCTAAATGGCTCACCAAAGTTCAATCTCACGGACAAGACTGTGGCGAGTGCAATTTTTGTGTGTTAGTCAAAACAGGCCTCACTCGACATCTATCCTGACAGATGTGACCCCAGAAGTGCGCGTCACTACTGACATAAGCTGATTAGTGATGCGCACGGTCACTTGCGCGATCCACACTGGCGCATTCCAACTTGAAACGAGATATATTAAAATTGTGGATGGTGAATGACACCCCAGCTAACGTGAGGCTTAACCACAATGCCCATTTAAAGTGAATATTTATTTTTAATTAGTACAAAAACCAAGTTTATGGTCGTTACACTCAACTGCTACTGCGGCAATCGAAATCAGAGATGTGCAGTAATGACAACACTTACCGAAAAGAAGAGGGGTCAGTCTTAATAAGGATTGGAGGGAATTAAGACAATTCTGCAATTAAAATCACCATTGGTAAGACGGGTGCAAGGGGAGAAAATAAAGATATAGCAGCAAATAAGCGTACTTTTCAATGAGGCACCTGAAGTAGAACCTCTGGGCGCTATTGGACGCATACGCATAGACTCGATTAACGATGCAATTGCCAGCGCATACAAACTACACAAAAGCAAACTTTAAGCCGATTCGATGAGCTACTTTATATCATCTTAGGTCGGCACTCGGCGCACGGTTCCGATCGTTAGGACTGTCGGCTTGGTGCTTACGACATCACGTCGCCGACGCCGTGCTTGTCGTAAATGTCAATGGAATCGTGTATCGAGCTGATTTACTCGATTGCCCGCTGGCACTTGCTCGAGCGCCCAAGCACAAAGGCGAAGGCATTTGATTTTGCCACTTGACTCTGAGCCCTACAGTCGGACACCGATCTCATCATGCAGATCGCGCTGTCCAATCGAGCAAAAACAAAATACCAATATCATAAGTCTGCCATTTAGGGACTTTCCATAGAAAAGCCGTTTTAGACTCGAAGACGCAAGACCTGGATAAGGTGAAATGATATGCCAAGTAAGTCACCACACGGCGTTAATGAAGTTCGCTGACCACACAAAGCGCCACTGCATTGCAGTACAATTCCTCGTGAAGTTGCACATTGTGCTTGCCAATTGGGATGTGGGAAGATGAATCACCTTCCGCTAAGGCAACCCACTTTGTTTCATCAATTTGCTGACTCTGATATTTTATACATGCGCAAGTAAACAAATGATGCGCTCCGTTCGATTGCATGCACTATGTAGTTTATATTGAATAAAACTACAATTAGCGCTAATCTAATATCGAGGGATGAGCACCACAGACTACAATTATCCAAATTGGTTCCTGGCTATTCAACCCCCGCACGGGATCGTGAAGTTTGATCACCCAATCATTTCATAGATCTTGCCAATTAAAAAACAAAATTGTACATCTAAACTTAATATAATTATTAAAAATAAAAATAAAATTAAACATATTAAAATTCAAAATTTGTTTGTGTTCATATAATAAAAATGAATTTATAAATATCAAACAAAGTTTTATAAAAAATTGGTAATATTGATTTTACACTCTAAAAAATCAGTTTCCGCCATATGGCAGAAATAAAAATATATTTCCGTCATTTGGCGGAAATCGATAGTA
>WURS02355680.1:0-17644 GCA_011762765.2 Rhinocypha anisoptera
GAATGAGCAGGGCGGGAGGCTAGAGGGAAGTTTGGGGGGTCCAAGGGAAGGATATATATATATATACACTTAGGAATAACTCAGATGAGCAGCAACAACGAACTCACGCACACATTTATAGACATTCACACACAGAAACAAGGATAGACTTACATAACGTAGAAATATTTCGGGGCTCCTTGCCCCTTTGACAATGTGATAGAACTATATATACGTTCGTTATATATATACATATGTATAAACAAGTAATTAATAGATTAAGTGCGTTTGGAGCACAAAATTATTCTCTCGGTTGGTCTTAAATTCTCCGTGGTGCCGACAAGGCAAATTTGTAAAAGACAAAGTAAAGGTTAATTTCATTTTTTGTGTCCGTATGTACTTATTAATTAATTTCATGTAAATCTCCTAGAGATTAGATTTTCATGTGACAAATATATAATTGTATGGCGTTATTAATATGTATATATGTATATAAATAATGTAGTCGGTTCACACACGTGAGAGGATGTTTGTCGCAAAAACACAAAAAAACATATAAAGAAACTAACTAGTTTATATGTATATATGTATATATATTTATTTATTCATTTATTTATGTAAATACACATATAGAACTAGGAAGGTGAAGAGGCTGACTCTTGACAGATTGGGTTGCTCCTGTATGTCGATAAACCAACATTTTGATTGCTAGCGAAGGGCGACCATCAATAGCGGTGACTGAGTACCATGACGACTAGTTTTTACCTCTTTTATTTGAACATGGATTGTTCGTTTTGGGAATAGACGAACGTGGTCCCAAGAGCCATCTAAAGAGATTAATAATAATTTAGATAATTAAAAATAGTTATTAGAAAAGTGGCTCTCTTTTCCTTCCTCATTCTTTATACATTACTTTTATTCACTACAAATCCCCTTTTACGAAGCAGATAATAGTATTATAACAACTTTTAATACTAAACAGCCTAAGCGCTTGAAATATTATGAATTTCTTCATAGAAGTATATGTATTTTACTTCCTCTTAATTGTTATCTAATAATCTTTAATTATGATATATTATGTGTTAATTCATTTTCTGATTTTACTATTGAGAGTTCCTCAACACAAATATACGGCTACTAGTACAAGAAAAACATATATAGCTAATGGTTTGGTAACAATCTCTAGAAATTGTTTCACTTTTTATATATCAGTGAGTTAACGTTATGAGGTTTAACCATTTAATTTACCATTGATATTATATATATACACCTAATCTCTACTAACCTTTAGATAAGTACATGGAACCCAACCATAGGAACCTAACCGTAGGAGGAACACAGTACCTAACCGTGGAAAATATGTACATATATTTATTTCATATTCTTAAATAAATCACCTTTTTTCCAAATTTAACGTTATTTCAGTGAAAAATAATCTAAGTTTTGAACAATCCAATTTTAATTCAGGTTAGATATAGTCTTAATACATTGTAAATAATTAATAATATTTTCGAGGAGAATAGTGTAATATTTCTATGTAAAATGTACCGATTTGGTTATTTTCTGAACATAATATTACAAATAATTCCTTGTTATTGAATGATGCATATTCATACAATCATTGCCATTTGAAATTAATAGGAATATCAACATACACTATTATTATTTCCTTACCAATTTCTTTATTATCAAGTTGATTATATCAAAACAATTATTCATTTTTAAATGTATGACATATTATTTATAAGTTTTTATACGAATTGCAATTACAATTATTTTTCCCATTCAAAATATGTGCCTATAGACGAAGTTTCAAGATAATTTTATTTTAATAATTTCTTAATAGAGTAATAACTTGAATGTCTCATTGAATAATGGTGGTATGTGAACTTAAAACTATTTATAATTTCTATATAATGCATAATTGTAAATATATTTACATTTATAGACGCATGAATTAATCACTCTCAAGGTATTATGTATTAGCTAAGCTCCTCTGAAAAAACAATTGATTTTACCGTTGAAATCTTACATTCAAATATTTTGTGTTCCTCAACTACAGCAGCTTTATTACAAGTTTTCTTATATAGTTTTTATTTAATTATCAGTATAATTACATAACATCATTAAATGTATTGTTTTACTCTTAAATTTGCGCCAAGAGTTCCTGTTCATCTCCTTATTTATCTCAAGTGAAATAATCCTTGTCATTCCTGAAATCCTGTGGAGCCAAATTTACGCAAAAATCTTTCCATTAAACTTTTTTATTACATTTTGAAAAGTGCACTGTTAAAAATACTTTTTCTTCTTAATTGTATTCTAAGCTTCTGGTATTGTAGTGTGTAGAGCGCTTGGGAATCGGGCTCAAATCCCGGTGACACCTATAGACAGAGATAGTTCAAATAAACCCAAGCTGAGTGATTTTATGGCTACCAGTTCTCCCTGGGAAATCACGTGTGACTCCGGGAAAGAAACAGACCCCCTAATTAGTTAGTTTTAGAACTATATTTCTACTAATCTTGATCACTTTATATTGCAAACAACAGTGGAATTGTTAAGACTATAAATTTTGGTGCAGATTTAGTGTCATTCCTTTTATCAGAGAGTCTAATACGTATTTTCTCATAAAGTATGGAAATAAATTTATTAGATTTTAGAATTTAAACCTTTTTGTTCATAAATTTATCGAAAAGATTGTTTTTGTAAACTAGTATCATAATTTTCTGATATAGAAATCAAAAGAAAGTTATCAGTTGAGTTGTAGACTAGGTGAAAATATCTTTTTGAATTATTTTTATGTATCGGTCAGCGGATGGCTTGCACAATATTTATTTATTCTTTCAGTTATAGTTTCAAATAAATTTACAAATACTCATTAGCCATAAAGGAAAGCTAATATCAAGATACCTATTTCCTAACTGACATAGTTTAGTCCTTTATTCGTTTCTGTAACTAGAGGGAGTCTATTCTTAGAACCTACAAGCTTTGTAACATATATATCAGGAAAACATATGCTATATCTTTTTTATTTATTAGAAATAAACTATATTTTTACTTCAACTACAAAACCATCTGCGAAATGTGTTTCCACCTATAATAATCGGTAATATCATGTTTAACATTACCTAGAATTACCCTTTACTCTTATCTTCATTATTATTTGATTATTATTCCATTTAAAAATTAAAACTTACATTTTTAAACAAACTTACGCATTTGGAATTTGAATATGCTTGTACTATCCGTATAACTTTCCTTCAGTGTATATTTTCATGCCTCATAATTCGCTCAATATTATTTCTTGGAGATTCAAGCTCCGAGACAATCCATTACCTTTTATGGTTCATATATTCTAATATAATATTGTGTGGTTCTGATAGGAGGAATAATATCTGGAAAAACATATAGTATTTATTTAATGGAAGCCGTAAAGAACGATACTCCTAGATGGAACTGAAGATATGAATAGTAATGAACTGAGAACCGCTCTAAATAATGTGATAGTGAATAACGCTATGAAAAAATTCAATGGAAAAATATCTTATTAATTCAACAATTGGTTTTCTTTCGTGAAATGTAGTTCGACATTTCAGGATGTACACTGTGACTGTATGTGTCTCCTTATTAACATACTCACTATCCTTTCTATCCTTCCATTCCCATCCTTGTCTGCCTTTCTTCCCGGTCTGAGTAACTTAATATCGTATTAGTGCTGGCCAGACTCGAAACAACACCAAGGGATATTAATAACAATTACCAAAAATAATAATGGATAAATAAAATACAGAATAAAGTCCACATATTACTGAGAGATGAAAGCAAACCAAACGGTAGTATGTGATTTACTTTGTTCCTAGTCCGTAATCAGAAGAGCGTAAAAAATATTATCCTGTACGAAAATAGAGTAAAGAAGAAATTACTTTCATGTGGGCATGACGAATGCCGATATTGAAATGCAGAAGGTAACGAACGACTGTGAGAATTTGGGGGATATCGTTGTACTTTCCCAGCAACTGCATACGTGGAACCGGGTTCGAAACCAGATGTCCGTCGAGTGTCCGCCTTGTTCTTTAATACCCCCTCCACCGCTTCCGTCCACAGAGACGCATTCATCGCATCTTCCGCCGGTCGCCCGGACCTCTCATCCTCGCTACTTCTTCTTCGTTCCCCTCCCATCTCCCTCGCTCTCTCTCTCTCTCTCTTTTTTTCTCACTCCAGTAGTCACCCATATCCCTCCACCTGAGGGGTTTGGGACGAAGGATTACCCATTGCAATTTTAGCATCAACCGCGCCCATCTTTAGAGTGATATTCGCATGCATGCCGTATTGCACACGGCCTGGAGTCTTCTATTTCGTAACCCACCTGCCAATTCAAATTCTTTTGAAGAGGTCTATAAATTCCGCCGTTGAAAATTAATCCACAATGCGTACTGTGATAAAATAAGAAACTTTGTCAATCTAATTCAAAAGATTTTCACAATAATCTTAGACAAAAAGCCCCAGGACAATTTCAAAGATCAATACTAGCGCTTTCTTTGCGAAAGAACTGGTATTCTGAGGTATCAGCGTAAACTTAAAATCTGTAAAAGTAGTATCAATATTCTAATATATTTTTCTATTTCCTCTTCTTAACAAACTATTACTCGGTAGCAACTTCGGAAAGAATACATGATTGTGATATAATGGTTCGAACAGATAAACTCACAGAGTAAAAATTATGCATTGAATATAGCCATGGATATTTAAGTGTCACTTTTACGGAGCCGTTTTTATACACTATTAATACCAAATCTCATATTCAAATCATTTGAAATTCTAAAGCTACTACCAGGTTTTGATTTTCTCAGTTCCTTTCTTTCATACGTATAAGGTAAATATTTAGCTATTAATTGAAGTTTCAAGTCAAAATACTGCTTGTAGAAGAACTTTTCTGGTAATTTACTTTCCCTAAATTGTCATTGGTTAGTAATCTAATGTATAAATATAACCACAACCTAGAATACTATGAAAACCAGCGGAATTTTTATGCTTCGAATATTCTGGATATTTTAGTGCAAATAAGAGTGAAATGTTTCACATTAACGATCAATCGAAGGGGAGCAATCTAGTAAATTATTCCAGCACTGTTTTATTTGTAATATTAATTATCAATTTAGTTATTTTTAGATGAATGTGATAAATACTAGTCTTTATAATTCCCTAGTGGAACAATTATAAGTAATTATAATGACTCTAGAATTGAGTTCTCTTATTAAGTTGCTATTTATCTGAATATATTCTACTGTGCAAAAAAAACGCGTTTCCTTGTACCTCTTTTAACTGTTGTAACACAATTTTTTATTGATATAACATTTTCTTTTACCTTTTTCTGGAAGGTTATTTTTTCCATCCCTATTAATCAAATTAAAATTGAGTGTCTTAGGAATGAAACATTCACCGCATTCAAACAGTAACGGCCAAATAACAAGATCGTTTTCCCTAATATAAGTGCTTTTATAATTATAACTGTAATTTATTAGCTGATGCTATTGTTATCAAAAGGTGATATGTGAAAATGATTGATTTTATTGGTAAGATATTAACACTACTAATGTTTTATAGTAAGTATATACTAGCAATGTAACGGTTTACATTATCCTTCTTAATATGCTCAGTAGATTATATTTACTGATACAAACTCCATGTCATCTAGGTTTTGGCATATTTCATGTAATTAATCTATCGTATCAATAGAGTTCAGAAAATCTGAATTTATTTGCAACCTCAATAAAAGTCTAGGTTTTATTTATACAAAATGTCCGTAACCAACTCAATTCAAAGGTATAACATTCAGTAAGAAACCATGACTATTTTAATGTTTGAACTACTACAAAGAGTATAAGTTTTGAGTCATTCCAGCTTAAAAGCTTAATTTCTAATTTTTTTGCATTATGATAAGAAAAATAAATCATTGGCCAATGGTTTCCTGGGATTCAAAAAATGATTAATTTATATGTTACGATATATATATATATATAGATATCGTAAATTATAAATATATATAGATATATACCTCTCTATTGTATTATATGAATGCGGCTTTCATGAGACTTTTTAAGGGTTAATATCCGTTTACTTGACTTTTTATATCTTACTTACAAAGATGATAAAAACATTACCTCTGAATATGTAGAATAATTATACTGAAACAAATTTTCCGGACATTTATATAAAAGTTTCGTTGAATTCCTCATATTTGCAGTTATGCATGACAAATAAACAATAAATATTACTCAATCTAAGGTTTAAAATAGAGTGTTGTTGCATATTATAGCAGAATAATAATTGAAAGAAGCTTCGGTTGTGGGTAAATTCGAATTTAGTATTACAGAAATTAAAAATTATAAGATGTAAATGTTTCCCTTTTTTAAGAGGATTCTATAGACGGTGTTTTAGATATGCTATTTTATGCTGGTTTATAATTTCAATGACCTCTCAACACGCTTCAAATGAAGATCACAAGAAAGTTATGTTCCGTTCCAATATATTTTCATAGTTATTCAAATGTTACACGGTGTCCAACTTGTATGGCAATGATATTATTCGAAAGATTAGAATTGTTGAGATACTTCCTTAGATCCCCAAAATGTTTTATGAAACTCGGTAATCTCATTTTGCTGTGATACATGATTCAAAGTGTAAAAGAATTCACATTCGAGAGGCGCATTCACATGCCGGGGTCTAATTACTGGCTGCCCTTAACAACTATGGTATAACCAATAATAAGACGAAAATTGAAATTGCCTCTATTGAAATATATAATCTGCAAAAAATTGTTTTGCTCTTATATTAAATAAAGAACATAGAAAAAGAATTTGACAATCCGAAGATATATAACTTTTCATGAAAGCAATTATTCCAACATAAATTCATGAAAGCCGATTCCAATAGTGTAATTTTTATCTTTGTTAATGAAGCCGGTACATTCCAAAATTGGTTTTATACCAAATTAAAAAATATATATATATTGCTTATTTATGAGGTTTCTAGTATAGCAAATGAGGAACCCGATCTGTAATTAGTCCCTCTTCTAAAGTAATAGGTCTTATAGGACTCATTTACTGTAGGCAGAATATCCTGATCTGTACAAAATTTTCTGGTGAAATGTGACAGTTGCTGTATTTTTAAATTACCGTAGGTATAGTAAAAATCAGTATTGCTGTCCATCTTTCATTCTAATGGTGTATTGTCACACATTATGTAGTAATCTTCCAGTTCTTACTACGGTAAAAATGCAATTACAATGCCCAGACATGCAAAATGCATACATTCTGTACAAAAGAACATGGAATTAAATCTTAGTTTTCAGAAAGTGTAATGATGAATAAGAAACTTCTCTGCTGTTGTCATTCGAGTTTACACAGCAACTTATTATTATTATTTGTGTTATTTCAAATCTGGTTTACCTATTAGGCTCTTCAGACAGGGAGAAAGGGTATACAAGGATGGAAATGGAAAGGTAGAAGTAAGTTCAGGATCATAAGAGCCTCTAAAAATATGTTTCAGTCAATGTACATCATCTCTACAATGATACATCCCGTCATGCATAAAAGTAAAGAAATATCATATCACATTTTATTTTCATTTATATAAATTCTTGTTCATACCATATAGACAAAAAGGCCAAACGCTTACTATGATGAATTTAAAAATGTTTATTGATTTGGAAAATAATTCATATATATCCTTCGATCACAAGGTTGAATTATAAACCAAGTCATCCACGATTGAATTATAGGTGATAACATCCGCCATAGCTCTGTTACTTTATTTGACTATACCTATTTTTAATTTAGATACACGTATAAAAATTTCATTGACCATTATAGAATAAAACAAATAAATCCACATAAAAACCGGCGAACATACTTTAAAAAATGGCTGTGAAGGGCTTATCGGGCAAAAGTTTTTTATTACAAGTGTTTATGTAGGAATAGACGGTGTTCTACTTGCCTGGCAGGCTAAGAGCAATAAACGTGCGGGTTACTTTCGAAAGGAGATATATATGTATTGGCTTATAGGAGACTTGAAATTCTTAGCCGTTTGCCCTCTAAGAAAGTCGGCATTTAGGTCCGGCAGGGAGAAGAAATTACCCTGTCCGGCCCCATTATTCCAATTTGCTCTGAATATCCTACAGTAATGTTTTATGCTGGAGTAGCGGACTTCGATTCTCCCTTGAGTCGTTAAGAGAGAGAGTGACAGACGAGTAAAAAGAGAGAAGGCCGGGGCGGCGATCTTTTTTACCGGCTGACCGCTCGGCCTCCAGCCGTTGTCCGCGTGCAGCCGACCTCCCTTCACGTTCCCCCGAACCACGGACCGGAATCGAACCAGTCCCCCCCCGCCGAATCAACCGCCCTTCCCCCCCCCCGGCACACACACAAACATCTGTCCCTTCCCGGGGAACGTTTTTATTCGTGAATCTTGTTCGTTTGATTTCTATAAAAATACATACACAGACACACACACCGAGAATGCTCTCAGTATCTAAGCTCGATACAATCGATCTGTATTGTTTCTAATGATTCAGGATCCGGTTTCATTCGGGTGTGTGCCGTATTTTTGCGATATTTGTTCCAATTCAAATTCGGAATACACTTCATGGCGCGACACTCGGCGGGTGAACTCTCCGCTCTCGGACAAGACGTGAAGGAAGTGTGAAGGTAATGACCAACCAGTTATTAAGGAAAACGCATTCGAACAACACGGAGGCGGCGAACGGCAATGATATTCAAAAAGCGAAGACCGTTGCCGTCGAGAGTTGCCCCGAGATTTCATCGGGTCGGTATTATTAAAACCAATCATTCATTCCGCCAGAATATGTATAAGTACATATACTTGTGTGCGTGTATATATGTACATACGAATGTGTATTTGCGCGAATGTGTGAGCGTAAGAGTGCGTGCATTGCTAGTATTGCAAGCCGGGCGAGGCGAGAGCAATGGCAGATATCAGGTTCTTGATGACGGAGGTGGCCCGGCGGGTTTAGCAGGACCAGTGAGTGGGCTCATTAGTCAAATATGGACATTCGGACACCTTCCTTGAATGGGGTAATAAATGATATTAACACGTAATGCAAATGCAACTCGAAGGTGGACGCGGTGGCATCGTAGGCCAGCGAAAGGGAAATGGTATTTCATATTATTTATTTTTCATGTGTGGGACTCTTTCCTTCTATTCTCCCCCTCTCTCTCTCTCTCGCTCTGTATGTGTGTGTGTCTATATTCACACACACATATATATGTATATATATATGCATATATATATGTATATACATATATATGTATCTTGTTCTCTTTCTCTCTCTTCTTATACTCACCCCACGACTTCAACCAAACCGACTGAACGAAAGAGTCAAAATTAACCGTAATACCAACCCGCGGCTTCAAACCTCTCACCTCTCTCTGTAAATTTTTCACGAAGTCGTCGTGTCTGTGGAGTATCATCAGTGGCCTGATAGCTGTCTCTATCTCTTATTCTTTCTGTTTCTACAACTGCCACAAAGGTGGTGTAAACGTCGGCAGAAGTTTTTTGATGTGTTTGGACTGAACTGGAAGATGCTGCCAGTGTCTATCATCTATTTTCTGAAATGGCTTCATTCTCCTTGTAATATTATTCAAATCAATCTGTTGAAATTGCCTAGATCTATGGATAATTAATTTGACAATCTTGGTACAAAAGAGAAATGATTCCCTATGAAATGTGCTTATTCACGAGAAAACTGATACTATCCTACTCTCTTGTAACCTATTGTTTATAATTGACAATTAGTGATAATATTTCATTTCACTGTACTTATTTCATCCAATTTAAAACTGTAGGGAGTCTGTGCTTTTCCCCTGCGTAGGTGAAGAGAATATACATTTGCTGATAGCCACAAGATTATCACCGAACACTGAAAGAAGGCTGAAATTGAGTATATTTTCTCTTCGTTCACATGAAATAGTCAAATGAATTATGTGATATCATTGTGAATAGAATAAGTGCGGCCTATTTTCAATATCTTCACAATTTTTTCCATACCTTTTCTTAGATTGAGTTATTATTTCCTTTTATATATTTTACAGTTTTATATTTATAGTTTTATTTAAATGAATCTGATATGACTCCCTTATTTACCTGATTAGTTTACCAAATCATACATCGTATTTCATTCCCACACAGGAGTGCATATACGTATATCTCAGTATGATAAGCATAATACAAAGCCTTTGTTAGATCTATATTACTCTCTACCTCCATACGTATTACCAAAGAATCTGACCTTAGCGATATGATTTTGTTGCGCTTTAGATGTTGTCTCCAGCACCAAGTATTTTTTCTAGATTTTGGATACTGGATACAATAATAAGTTAACTTTGTAAAGTTTTTTCACGAGGATCTAGTGCCTCTCTAAAACACCCAATTATGTCGTTTAATGGTTCATCTTGCCGGTGCCTCCATCTAATACTGTCTTTTAGTGCAAGACCTTTGAAAGAATACGTTCTATCAGGAAAAAAGGACTGATGCTCTTTCTAAAGTGAAATATACCCTTTCGCGGATACCTGCCTGAGTGTTTGCACGTAAACGGGGAAATTTAAACGGGAGATGCAAATAATGAAGCAGTGATGAATTGGAGAGATGTGGTAGCTGGGGAATGGGTTTCGAAAATAGACATAAAAAATGGGAAAGCATCTGGAAAGGGGAGGGCGAGGGCAGGTGATTGTCGAGAGACGTCCTTGAAGGAAGCTGGGGCCCCAAGGTTAGCGGAGGACCCGTTACTCACCGATTCGAAGGCGCATTCGTTATTCAAATGCTCTTGTATTCGGGAAATGAATGCTTAGTGATATGGGCAGTCTACTTTTACCTTATAAAGAACCTCGTTGTAGCTTGGTAAATGTGTGAAATTTGACCCATGTAACAATCCCACCAACTCCTAGCACGCACCCGTTGATTATAGTCTTTGAAACAAAGAGTTCATTGGGATAATTGTGTTTATATTTGGGTGTATATAAGTTCAAGGACATTATGAAAGAAATTGGTACATTCCAATTAACTACTAAAGTGTAAAATTCTGTCGTCACTCTGACTCAAAATCAAAATTTACAGCTTTTTTTACGTTACACTGTTTCTCAACCAGACACAGTAGTCAAACTTAAGCATATCTTAGTGTATTTTTCGTTTTGGTATTTTCAACCCCAAAATCCCAAGAAAATGAGGCGAGGAAATACCAAGTAACATACAGGAAATACATCATGAGTTATTGAATTCCAAGGTGAGATGATTATATGTTGAGGACACAACGCCCTTGTATTTGTGGAAATTAAAATTAAAATCTTTGTGGAATAAATCTTAGAAACCAATTATATTAATTGTCAAACTTCTCGTATGAAGTTTTTGTTATGTCTTAAGTATTTTAAAAAACTCGAAACAGTATTATTCTCGTAGGAAATAAGTGCCTTAATTTAACTGTGAGTACTGAGTGTAATAAGTTTAGGTACAGCATAATATCAGATGTCTTCTTGAGGCAGTTCTCTCTTCTAACAAAAGACCCTATCATTTTTAAAATATATTTATGCCCAATTTATCAGCTTCAATTAATGCATAAACATATTGCTTCTTCCAGGTATAAAAACTCAGTGCTAACTCAAAAAAGCATAATATGCGAGCAGTCATCATTTCTAGCTTTATATGCACGCGTACGTGTGTACATAAATTTTCATTTTAGGGTCTTTACGAATATGTTTCTATATTATTTACTCTTCTGAGAGAATAAAATTACGTAATCGTATTTTAAAAGGAAGATACAATTGTATTTTTCCGATTATAAAAATCACTGTTTAACTTAAGACCATATATATGAAAAAGTAATTACAGTTTATAGTTAAGTTTAATATTACTACTCCAAAGCAGACAACAAGGTCGTCTGGGTTGAGTCATCGAAAGTATAAAACTACAATCACTGTTGTGAGTTCTAAAATTAACTTTCATATCAAATATTTATGTCCCTAAATATATGCCTATTTTTATTTCTGCGCTTTCTGATTCCCTTATATGTAAATTGTGATATTATGTATCCACGGATCTTAGGAAGAAATTCCTAGGGCTGCAGTATGATATTCCAGAAGAATTAAAGGCATGGACCGCTTAAATTTCAATTGAACATCTGAGAAGAAGTGGCTACAAGTTAGGCAGACAAATAGACAAACAACATTAAGCCTATTTTTTTCACTCTCGTGAAAACTTTAATTTTTTCAGTTTTGTAGGCATTGCTGACAGAATTTAGTTCAAAGCCAAAATATACAACCAAAATGTTAAGAGATTTTTGAGAGGCAGAATTGGAAGTGTCACGTTAGAAGTTATAACCAGGATAGACCTTCCATCAAACACTTTATAAATTCCACTTACTCTGAAAATTCCTGCAAAAAGGAAGGACGAATTATGAAGTTAGGGAAACTAATTTTTCCACGAGCACTGTTTTTCAATGATGAATACAGTCATATGATATCCATATTTTTAACAACGGTTTGTTATGTATTTCCAGTAAATGTTTACCTTTATTAACTATTATAATACGTTTAAATTTTCAAATTTGGATTCTAAAGGCACAGATTCATTGAAAATAATGTAGGTAGAAACAATTAAGAAAGAATATATTTTATTTAGGAATTATGAAAAGAACATTCTCAGAATCTGGAATAACTCACCTTATTTCTTAATGTAAAAAATGGAAATTGTGGCTAAAAATGCATTACATTAAGCAGTTCATGGAACCATATTGATGTAGATTTTATAAGAATATTAAAATAACCCAAATCACTGTGATCATAGCAAAGGAGCAATCCAGATCTACCCAAATGCAATATTTATAATTTTCTCTGGATATTAGTAGATTTCTATATTTTATATTATTTCCTATAATGTTTCAGCGTCATATAACTGCATAAATTATTTAATAGTGACAGTAAAAATATTTGATTATTTTTGTTTCGCTTTGGCGTTTCCTTATAATAATAATACACCGTAATGGAGCAATATCTACCGTTCTCCTGCATATAATTAAGATTAAATTTAACTATTTCACATATTAAATCCGTAGAAAATAATAGAAGCCCAGAATTTTTTTATGATTAGCTATCAGAATCTTTTCCAAAGAAAAATATCATAAAATTAGTGAAAATTTATAAAAATATTTGTGAAAAGCATTAACGCCTTTTCTCGCAACTAGTTATAAATCAGAATAATATGGCATAATTATTCCACAAAAGTTAAATTTAAAAATGACAATAGAAATGGAGTTCAAATAAAGGGAAAACTTAGTAGCGATGAAATTCTAAACAACCATTTTGAAAAAAATTTGGCTATATTACTATCACATGTATTTTTCGTCCACCAATTGATTTCGAAATTTGCTGAAACATAATTTCACCCTGCCACAGTAAAAATTATCGTTTACTACAATATATTATATCTATTTAAGTATCGGGAGTATTATCAGGATAGTTGCAAGACATGCAAGGATTTTAAGTGAAAAAATAAACATCTGCCTTGCTGGTATCTATAAATCAAAAGTTTTCTATAGGCGTTGACCGTATCAACATATATATATTGTCATATTTGTTTTTAAACGTAAATACTCGATCATAAATTTTCATCACAATTGAATTCATCTCACGTTTTCTTATACATTGAATACAATATATACGTTGTACACATTATATATTATCATTGGAAATAATTATAGCAGTGAAATATTTCAAATAACACAGGGAATGCGAAAAGAAATTTATTAATCAAAAATAATCCAGAAAAGTCTTTCATGTCTCGTGTTCTTAGCGAGTCAAAATAATTTTGCGCACTAGTTGCATATGAGATTTATACTAGTATTTTTTATGGCCTAATATCACCTGAAAATAAAGGCAAGAATCCTCGACTTCTTATAAGTTTGGACACATTATTCAATTTCACTCACGGTAAGGAAAAATATTTACCGCAGGGTGTTTACATTTCTACTCTAAGTAGGATAATGAACAACTTTACATAACTTATATTGCATTATATATATATATTATATATATATAGTCGGGTATACAAATGGCACAGGGGAATCCAGTGTTAATTTCGAGTCGGTAAGTGCAATGTAACATGTTGCATGTTGTTGTCCCTTCGTAATAGTATGATCATTAGTTCATTACAGTATTCAGTGAGATGATTTCGTGGCGGAATTTTCTTGTCGCAGCCAGCTGAGCTGTCTATGGTCACCGAGAAATGAGTGTAACAGTAAGCGAGGTATAGAAAATATGTCACTATCAATAGTCTTCCTCTGAAGATGGCTGGTGTTGTCGAATTCGCGGGTGTTGTGCCGCAGATACTGTGTCGTCGTCGTCTTCGATATGGGATCCACTCACTCACATTCCAGCCACCCACGCTCTTTCACTCTCAAGCACATTCTCTCAGCATCTTACCGGTAGCAAATATCCCATGGCATCATCGTAAGAGACCGGCGGTGCGGTATCCTCCCAGGGCTACACTTCCCAACGATCCATCTCAACGTCCTAGGTTTCAAGTTATACAAATCCAGTGCCGACACGAGACAGCCACCATCACATTCCACCACATTCCAATAGCACACTGAATTATTCACACACCGTGGAGGTGATACCGGGGGGGCGTTAACAAAAGGGAAAAAAATTCCCGGCGAATGACGGTCGGAGAGACGTCGAGAAAGTGGTGGAACAACCTTTACGAAAACAAAAACAATTGCTTCGCTCCCACGCACAGGCACCGACTCGCACACACGAACGAAGGCATCCCCTTGGTAGTAGACTTCGGATGAACTATGGCACGGGCGACGGTACGGCGAGAGGGGAGAAGGAAAAAGAAAAATGCATGAGACACGACGCAACACTTTTTTCCTTCACTCTCTCCCCTCTCCTCCAAACTCGCCTGGACGTAAAACTTCGTGGAAAACAAACGATTGCGGAACGTTTTCGCGTCCTCCCGTAACATCTTGCCGTCTTCGTATTTTTTTTCCGACGTCGATCTGAAAACGAGATTATTCCACACTGCACTCATTAATCGGCCCCTCCCTCCCCCACGGTCTCTCTCACTCTTCTCTCTCTCTCTCTCTCTCTCCCTCCTTCCTTCCTTCATCGGTTTCCCCCTACCCTCCCCCACTCCTTCCTCTTCGTCCTCCTCCTCCACGTCACCTCCGTCTTCCTCGTCTTCGCCGTCGGAGAGTCGCCGGCGACTCCGTGGGGGCCGAAGGAAGGGAGGGGCCCCCCAGGGCATGGATGTTGTTTGTCCAGTAGGGTTTTTTTCTATGATTTGAAGAGGTGCGAAATGACCACGGCCGTAGAAGCACCACACAAACAAAAAAATACTGTTACTTTTGATTATGTTTTTTTTCTGATTATGTTCCTCTTTTGTCAATGAACATGAAGAGATTATTCGATTGAAATAAATGGGAGAAAAATGTTCGAACAAAGTGTAAGTAACATCGGTGTGAAAATATTTATATCGATAATAATAAAATATCACATTTTTTGAGGTTGTTCAAATCGGACATTTGAAACGTATTGGCAGCATTAAAGGTGTCTTAAAACGTTGTGGAAGCGCTTCTTTTACGGTTGCCATATTCGCATTTCGGTTTCCAGACAATTCACGCAGGTATTCCTACGCCTTTGCTCTCAAACGGTAAGACTTTGCTGGTGGCGCATTTTTGTTGGTGATTCAGCTCCACCCATAGCGTTGAAGGTATCTTGTGAGTTGATACGTCACGGACTTTCTTTTGTAATATCACCGTTGTAACGCATGTGTGAGACGTTAATCAGTCATTTTTTTATATTTGTGTGAAAACACGGACGGTGGATGGCGTTAAAGGACTTACCGTTTGTTTTTTCCACCTGGAAAAAAAATTGAAATTAAGAAGGCCAACCCTGGCATTAAAATATGCTGGCATAAAAGAGAGCAGATGGAACATTATATTTATTCGAACTATATTTAGAACGAAAATATGAATAGTAAAACTTGCTAAAAATAATTTAATAATGATTATAAATAAAATTCGGAATATTTGTGTCAACAAAGAGAGGAATGTACAAAAATGGTGCAAGGAAATTTAAACCGTAAATTACTCTACAGCCTTCATTATGACGAATGAGATGTGATGTCTGTAGCTACGACTGAGGAATTAGGGTGTTCGAATATTAATTTTAACAAGGATACCTGTTGAGAATTTTACTATTACTGTAGAAGATATAATGAAATATAAAAAAATGCAGAATTTTGCCGCGAAATCTCGGGAGTCCTTTCCGTGAACAAGCTACTGAACTTTCGGATCTATATCGAAAGTCAGAATAAGAAAGAATATCATAATAATAATAGTAAATTTGCATTTTGTTCAGGAAAAATTAGGACCTTAAGTTTCTCTCTTACACTGAAACTTTGTAGGAAAATTACAGTTGTAGGAAAACTCATGCCCGAGTCGGAACTGGAACCTGCGAACTGGGGTGGATATGATGCCCTCAAGTCTAACCCGGCCGGCGATAGCATAAAACCAGAGCGAGATACAATATATCATGTATATTACGATAGCGTGCAAGCATTTTTGCGTTGAAACGAGGCTTCAAGAAAAGTTCAGTTTTAAACGTAGGCATATTCCACAGCTCCATTGCGACTTCGAAACTTGTGGCGATCGACGAGGGCATTACCCACCTCGTGATAAACGTGTCTTGAGTTACAGGCTTGAGGAAAGTATTATGGAAGAATGTGCGGCGCAAGAATAAATGGGAGTCTTTTGGGAATGCAGATTAAAAAGCTTAGACTTAAAAAAAAACCCTTAGAGTGAAAGAATGGAGGACGGAAAATGTAGGAAAATGGGACGTCTACGAGGGGAATTCTAAAAGTTCTCGGCCTGACTCATAGATGGTGTGAAGATCGCGAATATTCTTTATTAATTTTTTTGTTTGATTCATTACATGGAGTGCTGCAAAGTTTGAAACGCATACATTCATTTGTTTTCTTCCTGTGTTGATGTAAAGTGGGAAGGGTGTCAGTTGTGTACAAAATGGAGAAAATTGAATTACGAGCAGTAATAAAGTACTCGTAGATTTATTCTGTACAGGACAAGATGGGGGATTAGATAGGGTAGGGTATGATAGTTTTTTTTTCAAACTTTACAGTGTGGCCAAGTGGAGTATTTTGCCTTGATCGAGGAAGGGAAAGAAAAAAATGACTACATAGATGGGTTGTAGAAACACTGCAACCTCCACTTATAATTTGATTTTTATTCGCGGCCGTGGTTTTGTTGCAACGCGACATCAACACTTGATGATCTTGCGACGCAAAAAAGCCATGGTTATGAATAAAAAGAAATTGTAAGTGGAAATTGCCCTGTTTCTGTTTCTCCCTCTATGAAGGATTTCCAAGTCACGCCCAAGGCCGTTTTTCAATGAACAGAGGTCATAAAGCAGTTGGACAGTCAGAACAAAACTTAAATTTTGGAAGACGTGATAACATTGTGTTGCCTAAGAATTTTTTTTTCAAATCTACAAGGATATGTGTCTGTTTGACGCCCAGGGCATGGTTGTTGTGTTTGTCCAGATGTGTTTTTCTATGAATTGAAGAGGTGCGAAATGACCAAAGCCGT